>WTSP01027246.1:201682-211913 GCA_025331215.1 Actenoides lindsayi | reverse complement strand
ATAGCAACACTATGCATGCTAAACGGGAGAGCAAAATAAGATACATAACCTAATTTTTATTATAATAAAGCAGAGTGGTTTTGACCTTCTGAGTAAGTATTTTCCTGTGGTTTTGTAAACCTGATGGTTATCCCAAAAAGGATTGGCTTCCATTGTTATTAGATCTAGAACTTAAAATATTTATTCAGACTTAATTGCAAACATGTCTTTGCTTGTAGTTCATGATTTTTTTAAGTTGGACTTAAGAAACTAAAACGTGATTTAGATTTACAAAGCTCAGGATCACTGAGGGCTGGACACTGTATCCTCAAGCTCAGCCTAAACATGGAAGGAACAAGAAAATACAGACAAGTAATTTTATTTATTTTAAAAGAACAGAAGGGATGACATATGGGTTCAAACTACGGTAGAGACTCCAAGCCTAAAGCTATAAATACATACCTACAATATATTTTATATGTACATTTACAATGTATGCACTGCATGTATATATGTATGCAAATATATATGGGGTAAATACATGGGATCTGGGAAGCCCTATTAGAAATGCCACATTAGAAAAAAAAAAAAAACAAAAAAACCAGAAAGAGAAGTTTATCAATGGGAAATATTACAGATCAGGAAAACATTTTCATACAGCTTCAGATAAGACATTAAATGGTGTGCAGCAGCACACACAAGTTAAAGAAATAGAATAAAGAAAGCAGAGAATAAAACTACCTTCCCTATCTTATAAATGTAAAGCCATGCTACGTGGTGGATGAACACACTATGTTAACAAGAGCAGTTTGGCATGTCACTATAAGAGAATATACAGTGTGGGGACACTATGGCTCTATACTCCCCAATACCTCAGACATAAAAATACATAAAATATGAAATAGACTACAAAAATCTCTTACATGTTTTCAGCTTACTTGATTTTTCTCTCAGGGATCATTGTGATTGATCAGTGAAAACATATCTAATTAATAAAACCACAGCCATTTAAAGTACATACAATGATAGTAACCAGAAACACAAGCTCTAAAGTTGTGGCAGTTTGTTTTAAGACAATATTAGAATGTGAAAGTCTTTCCTTAAACTTTAGCTTTCTTTTCGAATAAAGTTCACCAATTCACTCAGAAATCAATTCATATTTCACTCTACTGAATTTACTTTTAACCTCTAACATAGCATTATATGTGACCTACACATATGGCTACATATGTTCTTTACTAGAACCAGTAGTAAAAGGTGTTTTAAACATAGGACACCCAAGTAGCATTTCCCATCCAAAACCATGTACTTTTTTTACTGAGATGAGGAGAAAAAAAAATTAAAATGCAAAGAAGGATTTATGAATTGAATTTGTTTTTTTTCTACCAGTCAGCCAAAGTTGAAACATGAATAACTGATTTAACACTGAAACGGTATTCAAATATTTGACTTCAATCCCCGATTGCTTCTAAATTCACTCAGAAGTCAAGATTATTAATTCTTCCTGACAGAAAAATCAAGATTTAATGATTATCTGATAACCCTTGGGAATTACAAAGTAAACTTAGATGATAATTCAGACAAAATAAAATGATTTTACATATGTAAGAAAAAACATCATGCAGAATGTCTTTTTAGGCATTTCCTTTGGGGCAGCAAACTAATTTTTAAGAAAACCCAAAGAAAAAAGTATGTTTTTATACGTACAGTAAAAAATTTACAACCAAAAAGAGGACCTTTATTGATATCTGCAGACCTTTTACCACACTACCCTCTACTTAGATAAAATAGACAAACAGAACCCCTCAACCACATGTTCCAAAGAGCTTGTATTAGGAAAACGTATGAAAGAATTGTATCCAAACGACCTTGTTGCAATAATAAAGCTTACTTTAAGGCAACATTGCTTTCAAGATCAAGCTGTCAATTCACCAAGGCACATCAGGCCAAAATTGTTAAAACTGTTGTGCCTTGTACAATTTTGGAGAGAAACTGATTTCAACTTAGAAAATATGATACACTGTAAACGATTTTTAGGTAAATTTTTAGCTTTCAGGTCATGTCTGCAGGGAAGTAACATTAGAACAAACATTGGTGTGAAAAATGGAGATGCAGAAACTGTACAGCCTGTGCATTGATTTTTTTTTTGTTGTTCTTTGCCCCAGAGCTCTCTCTGCCAGCAGAAACACTTTGAAAACAAAGTACAAGTCAATGACAATCTATTTATATAGGACTGTGTTAATTTTTTATTTTGTATATTGTTTAGTGATATTTATAAAGCAATTAAAATCATATCACTCCAATGTACATATATCGCCTTTCCCTGATGCAAAGTTACTATAAACAAAAAATTCAACCAGAGCAGCATTCTCTCTAGCACCAAGTGAAAGATTACACCAGAAAATTTAAGAGCCAAAGTAAGCTCTAAAAGCAGTTCCAGTACATTCCAGCTGTAATAAAAAAACCTGACAGATGCTTCTCTAAAATCCTTTAGTTGAATAAACTTGAAACAGAATTTAGAGGTTCCTACTAATCTGACCTGCAAAAAAAAATCTTGCTGATGCCAAATCTATTTGTTTTAACCCTGACCATTTCAGCAATACACATATAACTGAAGAAAGAGGGGTGGGAGCATGCTCTACTCTGTAACATCAAGTTATGCTTTAGGGAGGGAGACTAAAACAGCTGAGAAACCTTCTCTGATTTTAGGTACTAATATATAAGTGGTTAAGAAATGTTAATTGATTGAATGAAAGCCACAGAAAAAACTATCAAAGTTTTGCCTTCCATAAAATCTTAAGTCCTCTCCATGTGAAATACAAGCTTTTATATAGCACAGTTTCATTTATTTTTCTTAACATTTCGGTACAGCAATCGAAAAAAGATTTTGGGACCTCCTGTACATGTGCAGAAATGATAGGTGAAGATAAAAGACAAGTGCATTTTCTTTTTCCTTACTGCAATTCTACCTCTAACATTTTTGTCCTTTCATCATGTATTTCACCTAAATGTAGTTTTACTTTTAACAGTATGCTTCTGACACTGACAGAGAGCTTCTATAAAATTCTACAACATTCTTCACACATTCAAATCATGCATTTAATTTTTTGATCTGATTCTTAATGCCAGTGATGTACACAAATCAAGTGGACTGTTGAATACAGACTGAGTTAAAGGTGAAAGCTTATTATGATCTGTCCTTCATTCTAACTTTATATGATTTCTAGGTTTCCATATGGAACCAGTCTTATCTATAAAATCTATTTCTTTGCTACTTATTAGAAACATAAAACTCAGAAGGCACACTAAAAAGTGTTGAATATCTTAAATGGTATACAAGGAACTTGGGACTCACAGGAAGTAATTGACTCTTTTGCCTTTAATCTCCTCCCTTACTCTATCTTCCCATTCTGCTTTATGAATCTGAAATAGTATTTTGAGATACCACCCACCTATTAAAGAGAGTGGAAGAAGGTAGCTTTAAAGGCAGCCGCAGTAACAGTAAAATCATAGAGCCATAGAATTGTCAGTGTTGGAAGGGACCTTAAAGATCAATAGAGTCACCAGTACCCACACCACAAAAATGGCCACAGTAATTTGTTATTCAATGTGTCAATGCCTTTTTTTTTCACCCACTTAGGGATTAAAATGAAAGCAAGCAAAATGAAACCTGTTTTTAAAATCTGTTTGCGGTTTATTTATCTTTTTTAGGTTTTAGGAAAGTTTTTCGATAAGTATGAATTTTCAGAATTACGTGTACTTGATCTAATCCTAGGAGTTTCCCCCAAAACTTGCTCCATCCACCTCAACCCCAACACATTATGAGCTGGATTGTGTCATTTCAATGGGCACTGAGCACTGGGTTGAAATACAAACAGAATTTGGGGAAGAAATTCCTACAAAAGCTCATATAACAAAATGTCAATCAATAACCTCCTAACAGAAAATGTTTTATTAGACTGATAATCCAAACATATTTGCATAATAATCAAGTACTCCTTTAGGATTTACTACAAAACGCATAGATATACATGAATTCATAATAAAGATCAGTACAACTGTATTTACTAGGTTAGTTACGATTAAGGAGATAAAACTGTTAGACATATCTTTGAGAGGAAGAGCTGGTGGATGTGAATTTATTAAAGGAACACGATTTTGTTCCCAAAAGTTTCAATGCCTGTGTCATATGACGGATTTCAGCAAAAATAGCCTCTTACTGTATCTCTGTTTCAGAATGAATTTGCTTGGTCATATCGGCAGTGAAGTTCTTTCTATTTTACTCTATGAATTCCTCTATCTTCAAAGCATTTTATTTGTTCATGAATCTTCAAAATGTAAAGAAATGATTTTTGCTGAAGAGTTTTCATTAGGCATTAAAACTGAATGATATGTGGAGAGAACTGAGATACACGTTGCATTGAATATGTGAAATAAAAGTAACAAGGAAGTATCTGGGAAGTTCAGTGAAGAAAATAAAAATACATGGAAGCTCAAACATGCAGTGAACTCAGCCTATAAAAGCAACCAAATTTATGACCCTCAAACAGTCATAGAACCTGATTTCTGCAATGCTACTGGAAAGTAACCTCAGTTCCTAGGAAAACAGCACCAGTTGTAAGATTTAAGATTATTTTGACATTTTTAATGCAGCTTCTTACACCCTTAGTGTGAGTGAGGGAAGCGGTAAAAATATAAAGATGGAAAAAAAAAAAAGGTTGAAAATACACAGGTCAGAGTGAACACAGAAAAAAATGAAATAAATGCAAGTATTTCTGAAAGAGAATGTGGAATCTTTGCTACTCAACAGTAATAAACAGGCATCATTCTACCATGAAGAAATAACTCGCTTGGGTAATATTTTCCCTTCAAAATGGTTAAATATCAACCATTATCCAGTTCCTCTTATAACTTTAAACTTAAACAACCAAACATAGGAATTGAAGAAATTTTATAGTTACTAAAAAGAAAAAGCAGACATTTTCCTGAAGTATTTAAAGAAAAAAAAATGCTATTTTCCCCATCAACTTGTTCTGTTTACAAACGTTAATCTATACCAATTACAAAAACATTTTTGGCTGGCAGCGTATGCCCATCTTCTATATCTTAAATGTGAACTTTGCATAAGGCTCAACTTTATGCCAACCTTAAGCTTTGGATGCTGATGTTTTGCCTGCAAGCTACTGTCAAGTACATAATGTTACAGTTTTTTTTTAAATGTAAAAATGTACAGAGTTCATATGATAAAAACTTCATACAGTAAATCTAAGGTTTAATGCAGAAGTGGTTCTGCATAGAACCATAAACCCTGGTAAGAGTTTGGACAAGAAACTTCACATGAAAGATGCTTTAAAATACTTTGATACCACCTTTCCTGTTTCAGCACATAAATCTTTATGCGCTTTAACTTAAAATTGCTAGCAGTTCGTGTCAGGATTATTAGAAAATGAGCAGGAAATAAGTTTTGATATTTATTGTACATTTTGGCAGCTGCTCAAGAGAGCAGTACTTAATCCACCCCTGTTCATCTCACGGGGATATAGGCAGGAGAAGAACCCCTTTTCCTGCATAAAGTGTTAAGAGGATATGTACTGCTGTCTTTGTTGGGAAACAGCTTGCCTTACAGCTCTCTTAAACCATGGGCACCACAGTCCAACTCCTGAAAAGCTTTAAACTTTGCAGGCCAAGCATTTACTCCCCTTCCAGCTTCCCTCCCTTCCCCCCAAAGAGTTGCTGTCTGCAATCTTAAATGCCAAAGTTGTAACATAAAAAATTACAGATGCTGGCATTTGTGGAATTGATGTAATTGCCGCCTTCCATGCGGCAAATAGAAGAGATAATGATAAATGATTCTAACAATTATGCTGTTATGGTTTTAAATTAACTACACACACAAAAATTTCACTTTAGATTAACATTCCCTAAAACCTTTATACTGGACTGGTCAACAAAATAATCCCAACATCTTGAATATTTTAATTAAAATGCTTACTTCATACTACTTTCCTATTTTAACCTCCTAGCAAAAAGCCCTTACGTCAAGGCCAAAGGAGGAGATCCACGTTTACAAAACACATTTCTGCACATTGTGAAAAAAAACAACCCAAACAACAACCAACCTGAACTCCTTTTTCACGCGAAGCTTCTTTTCAATCTCAATACAGACAATATAATTCTTTTTTTTGAAGACTGTCAATGAAAGCTTTGAATAACTCAAAATATTACCTACAATGTAGTCCCCTAACACATTCCATACAATTTCGTCATTAAATTCAAATTCCTGTTCCCACCAGCTCCTCTCTTGGTGTTTACCATCTCCTCAGTTGTAGCTATTTTGTATGGTGACAGTTTATCCAAAACCCATGAATGTTACTGAACAGAGCCAATCACACATCCACTCTCACACATAACATCAGCCTGAGATGTGAAGGACCAACAGAGCAGGAACTGCACATACTAATGACAAAAGTCATTAGCATTTAATGAAAAGTATTAAACTATGGAATCCATTATTTTTGGAAGATCTGTGAGGAAACTGCAGACTCCTGTACTTACATTACCGTATGTATGTATATATATGTAGATACATACATAGAAAAGTAGGGTTCTGTGTACATATATACACACTTCTTTTGTTTTGCTAGACATTATCTAATTGGTAAAAAGCTCGTTCTTCATATATATCACGATTAAATTATGCTGAAGAGGCTTTTTGCTCCTCCAGACTATAGGCATACATGTTACTTTTCTAATAGCAAATTATATGAGGCAATTAATTTAAAAACAAAGTTACCCTAATCTAGAGCTCCACTGCAACAACGCTGATAAAGCAATGAAGCTTTCCATAGGACAAACATGATTTTTTTTCATTTAAGATAATTTTAGTCACAAGTAAATGTAATTTAGAATTCATTACTTTGCGTGGTTAATTACAGCAGAACAGTTCCAAAAGACGATGATCTAATAAAGTAATAATTTTCTCTCCGAAACATGGTATCAGAGTAAATAAGACATCAAAACGCAAATTAATATGAGTATTTGAATTATACTGAAAACATTAAATGTATACCAATGTGTAATCCAGTCCTGATGGTTAAGCATTACACCTACAAGCATGTTCTAGCAATTTATAAAATAGAACACTCTAGAAAAACCTACAAAACTTATAACAGGTTATTCTTATATCCTTACTCATCATAAGGCCAATATGGTTTTATTCAATTATGACCATGCAATTAGTCCACAACTCTGCTTAAGCTGAGAAGAATGTGTTTCCTGAACTCCTCAGCTGCAGAACACAACTAAGCCAAGGCTCTACCTCCATTCTATCTGAATTTCAAAAGGAAAAAACAGGGCATGTGTTTATCCAAAATATCCGATTTACAGTGATGACGACTATTTTTTTGGTAGTGATTGTGTTCCTTAGCAGCAGAAGAATCCATGACCTTATTCCTGTTTCATAAAGGGCACAGAAGCAAAATGAACTCCTTGCCCACATTCCTGAAAAACAAAAGTCTGAAATAACCTAAAAATTTCTGCATCAGTCCTCAAAGTCTGTACCTTTTCTCTATCTAGCTTCAGAGGATTGGAAGGTTATCAGTAGGTACACGGTTGATGCAATTAAAGCCTTTGGAACATTTTTGTCTGAAGATCTTGAGGAAAATTTAAGTGGGCTTATTAGAGCTGAGTGGAAAAGAATTGTCACACGTGGGCCACATAAGAAATTTGCTGTGCTGAGCTACAGAGCTAATTTTAAATGGCTAGCATCATACCTGAAGTTAAATTAGTTCTATTTTGGTACTGCAAGATGTCTCACTCTGGCCTTAAACATGGACTTTGCTAATAATTTTCATTCTCTAGGACACAGACAATTTTAAACTAGAAGGAATATCATCTTCAAGGATGTCTGTCCCTGCAGAAAAACTGTGGTCTGTGTATACTCTAAAGGTTTGTTTCATGATAGATTATACCTGACAGTACTTACCAAGAACGTCACATATCACAAATATTGGCCAATAATGTACAGTGCAAAGGCTACAAATGTCAATATAACATTAGAGGTATCACAACACTAAACCACTATATCAGAAACATTTGCAGAGACACTGTCATGATATCAAGCTTAGTGCATAGCAGTGCTTTCAGGATAAGTTTATTAGCATGTCTTTAAGTACTTAGTTTTATTAAACATAAATACCACGTTTCTGTCTATTTTTGTTTGTACATAAACCAGCAAGGGGATGTGAAAGTCAGGATGCCCGTGGGTTTTGCTATGATAAGTCACCTTGACTATATCATCACATTTCAGCTCAAAGCAGGAAGCAGGCACTGTAGGACACAACAGTCAAAGCACCAGGCTTATCTCTCATCACACTCCTATTGCCCTTTTTCACCCCTCTCCCCCAAAAGCCTTAACTACTTCATTTCAGAACTGTAATATGCTTTGCACTGTAGTCACAATCATATTTTGATTTAAAACAATTCTTTACAGAATCAAACTATATTCAAAGTTGCATGAGAGAAGTCAACTTACGTATTTCAACTCCCTAGGATTGAGGTTTTAATTTTTAAATCAACACTGTCTTAAAGACAACTTGTTTCCCTTTACATAATATGAATTCTATTAGAATAAAATGACACATATCAGAAAACCACGGGCCTTTACAAAAAGCTGTATCTGTATAGAAATCATTTCCAAACTGAAATTCCTCAAAGATTGTCTATTATCTTCACAAATTTGCTCTTTAATTGGATTATGAAGCCACATATAAAACAGGACACCACTTTATCAACATACTCTGTAGACCCCTCAAAAAAGGTAGTTTCAGATTTTTTTAGATTTTTTTTCAGATACTTTTCTTTGATAACAACAGAAACTCTTAAGATGCAAATATATTCCTTTTTCTTGGGTTGCTATAATAAACTCTACTTTGCTATTGAAAAGTATTATGAATGAATTTGGAGATATTAATTTTGTCTGGAGATGGTGACAGGTACTGTGCTGGTCACTGGTTAATACACATCTAGTAAGGCATTACGTCTTCATATTCAGATTTACAGTCCAATGGAATTATAGTGTTTTAGAACACATTATCCACTACCACTGCATAAATATTATTTCAGAGCAAATACATGAAGAATGAAGCAGTATAATGTTATTTTGGCTATTTCCAAAATTCGGAGAGAGAGAGAGTGACAAATCAAGACTATCAGAAGAGTAAAGTCACTTAAAATGATCCTTTGTTATTTACAAAATCACTGTCTTTACTTGTGTTTGTGGGAGATAATGATAATTTATGATCAGAGATACGAGCAACTGCTATTAATTATTCTCAACAAAGCAGTTTCAGACTTATATGGGTAAAAACATTGTTCTGGCTACAAATGTGTGAATGTAAACACCAGATAAAAAAACAGTAACTAAAAGCATCTCTGAAGACTAACTACTCAAGATGGCCAACAGTTCACTCTGGCCGACCTTGATACTAGTCGTACACAAATTCAAGTAGCAGAATTTCAAGTAGCAGTGGTTATAACACTCAGTATGTATACATGTCTGGGATGGCAAAAATGCAAGATTGCATGGTTTATTTGCAGCTGAGAAACATTTACTCACACACTTTTCTTGGAATAAACTGGATTATGATAAGAAAAGTTTCTTTGAGCTGTATTAGCACTAGAAACAAAAACAGAATACAAAAGTAATTTTCTAGTCATCTGTACTAAATATAATTAACTTTGAGTTATCTAATTTGATTTTTTCCTTAACTGTTTATTATTATTTAATATGCATATTATTCAGCAAAAATTTGACAACAAAATATCAAAGGAGATAAAAAAAAGTGGAAACAGTTTAGACTGCATCTTCTACACTGAGAAGATTTATGGAAAAGGAGAGCTTACTGCACAGCATTCTGACTGCAAGACTGACTGCATTTTGTGAACTCTTACATTCCTTCATTTTTTAATAGAATCCTGAAGATAAATGGAAATTTAGAATGCTCTGCTATCCTTAAAAAATACAAGTAACAAATTATTCAAGCTAGGTCACCAATTAAATGAAAACTGTGTGAAATAGAACAAACCCATTTTCGTTACGATAAAAGCATCTTCTTACTTTAAGACTATGTGTTTTTCCTCCTGCTATAAAAAGAAATACCTTATTATTTTTATATTCACTTTCTGAGGTTTAGTAGTATGACAATGATGTTTCTTACTGCTTTTAAAGGCAAAAAAAAGGTGAAGAAAACCA
>WTSP01027246.1:184149-201582 GCA_025331215.1 Actenoides lindsayi | reverse complement strand
GATACTGCAACTAGAAGATACTGCAACTAGAAGATACTGCAACTAGAAGATACTGCAACTAGAAGATACTGCAACTAGAAGATACTGCAACTATCTTGCCCACTAAGTGGCCAAAATAAAAATAAACTCATCAAAATAATTTGCGAAGATATTTTCTTCTTGGTTTTTGTTTTGGTTTGTTTGTTTTAAGGACACAGCCAATGACACTTCTGTACTCATCTAAGTTTGGCTAAAATCAACAAATAACCTGAAGAACAAGATGGAATCAGATATAATTTGAATACTTTTTCCTTGATAAGTAACTGGAAGTACTGCAAATACCTTTCTTTACAGTGCCTAAGTGAACAAACTTGTAGAACGTGGAAAGTTTTCCGTTTCTCTTCCAGATCTTACTGCAAAAACAAAGTTCTAGATCAGCTATGATGATAATGTGACTGTAAGCTTAGTCTTAGAGGACTTAATGATACTTACATCCACTACTGCGAAACTAACATATGCATTTTTACCCACACTTGCATCTCCTATCCTTAGCTGAAATAATTTCATGTAACAATGTGGGAAAAAAAATTTGGAAGGCCAAAGTAGTCAACTTATGTTTAAAAGCAAGAAAAAAAATTTAGTGCAAGACAGCTTGCTTAGTAATCACAGACTGCTGTGGCAATAGGTTTATAGATTATATAGAAACAACTTCTGTTTTTGCTTCACTATATGCTACTGCTTCAGAAATACATTGATATAAGGAATGAAAACAGTACAGTTAATGTATAAAAACATAACAAGGAAAAAGTATACTTATTGAATGTTTCTATTAAATACATTTCAGAGAAGAAAAGTAGCAGCAAGACCCTTTCTGTGTAGAAAATGAGTAATAAAGACAAACAACTAATATATAAAGAAATAATTACAATTATTTTGTAATTTAAGCATTTGCTTCAAAGCATGACTATCAGAGATAAATGGGAAGTGACACTATACCAAGCAGCACAGATCATCGTAAAAGGAAAATTTACAAGTCACATAAACTGAAAGTTTATAAACTGATAAACCAAAGCTACGTATTGGCTTTCTTGCACGAATTACTCGAGTTGGTTTTGGACTAACATCTTCTTAGCATCAATATAAAAATTTTTAGCCTCATGAAATATTTATGCCAGCACAGAATTTATATACATGCATGTGTGTGTCTTTACAGATAAAAACATACATTTACATACATATAATATGCACACAGACACATTTTCCAGTCTTCTTTTCTGCACAGCAAAAATTACTTTAAAGACCCGCACATTTCCATTATACAGCATCAAGATGAAGTGAGTGATAAAAAGACACGGTAGCTTTGAATGGTAAAATGTTTTGACATTTACTTTAAAAGTATTTTACCTCTCACATCTGTAATTTGCACCACAGACAGGTTGTCTAAAGTATGTTCTTAAATATATCAGTCTTGCTCATGGAGCATTTTACTCAGAGATTTGTCTGCTACATTCAAATATTGTCTGAGGTACTCCTACGTCTAACATGACATGAAGGATTTCTTCATAATTTCTCCTGAAAATTGCTAGAATCAAGACAAGGACACAATGACAAGCGTGACAAGGATCATCGTCACCCTCTATGATGTGAGGCAGATGTAACAAAGGAAAAGGCATCCAAAAATCTGAAGTAATGGAACTAAAGTATAGTAGAGACCTGACATTTGCTCCACTACTGGTTTTCTTCTTTTGGATTAACATTAAATTCACAAGACTGAACAAATAAAGAAATGATTTAGTTTATGTCTGTCAGGATTCTTGAGTCTAATGTACTTCAGCTACAAACCATGAAGGCCTTCATAACAAACACAATTTTAATTGATAAATATATCTGCACAGCTATGGAGTCAAACGGGGCTGGAAACGCAGCTTTCATGGTTAACATTCTCATCCATGATGTCTGAGCATGCTGAGATCACAACTGTAATGAGCCTTTTCAACTGCAACATTTTATACATATCTGTAAAAATTAGTTCAGTATAAGACAAATGTTTAATACTACCATTAAAATACAGTTTTATAATGAACCGTAGACTTGGGTTATCTTTTTATTTGTTTCTGTCCTCTAACCAGGAATACTACTAGGCTCCTATTCTTAGATGCAGAGCATTTACTTTTGGACAGGTCTGTTTATAAATTTCTACAGTTTCTAGAACAATGTATTTTTAAAAGAGTAAGAAGGCAAAAGACTTCTAAATAATTCACCAACGATCAGAGGTAAAACTTCATATACTGACTTATCTTCATTCTCCTTGGCAGTGCTGCTACATGGAGTGTATTTTCTGCCTCTTTATCAAGAGGTTTAGAAGCATGTTGACTTTCTGGTGAAACTTCAGTTTTGGGAATCTAAATGCTTAATTGCCAAATATGTTCTACAAAATTTACTTAATAATGACTTCTAAATAAGCATAGCTACCTGAATGATTGAATTCTAAAAAATGTCACAACTTCTAAACATCTCCAATACATATACCCGGAGTGAAATCTTCAATATTCATTTGTAGCACATAGGCAATATCTAAATCTATATGAACCAACCACTGCTTATCTGAGCCCAGAAAAGCCAGGTATTCACAATCACTGAGTTTCTACAAAGAAACTCATAATCCTTTCTCAGTCACGTACATAAAACTAATATGAAGCCCAGTTTTTGAGAGCACAGTGGGAACAACAGTTCCTCAGAATGATTTCAAGCTATGGGCAATCCTTTACCTTTTTTTGAAAGAAAACAGTCCACAACATTATAGATGTAGCATGCATTAGCTGTATGGATGAATGACTACACATATAGCTCACTGCATGGAAAACTTCATACCTCCACTTCAATTATTGTTTTCTAATACTAATTGCAGGGGATGTTTGTAGAAAGAGTAACTAAATGGTACATTCATACTTCTTCAAAACAATGCTGCTGTTCTGTAGGTCACGACACACTATTTTTAAACAGAATGCCTAGGGGTCCCACAAGAACTTTACTACCATTCAAAGTCTTATTTTGAGTGTATCTTGCTTCGATGTATTGTATTGTTGATACATTATTAGGTTGATTTGCTTTCCAAATTTGCAGCAATATACTACATGAATTATGAATTTATTTAGTTTTACATCAAGATGCACTCTGCTGTTATAATAGCTGTTTAAAACAGCTCATAAGTGAGAAATTCTGTAAGTGTGAAGTACAAAAAAACCTAATAAAATATGAGTAAAAATAAAGTACACCTGCTAAATTTTGCCCATACACTAAGTACAAAAACACAGACCTCTTATTTCTGTAAAATAGAGAGCATTCACAAAAAAAGGCATAAAAGCACATAAAATATGGAGAGAACAAGCCCATATTCTCCATATGTTTTAAGAGATATGGCCACATTTCCAGTGTAGTTAAGTCTAATTTCTTGGCAAATGGTTACAAAACCTCAGCACCAGTGTGAAAGCGGCAAGGCCGTGTTTTCAGTTCCACTCCCATGTAAATATGCAGAAATTTTAGAAGAAAATGTGGACAAGACTGGATTATTTTTACTGCATTTTAAAAAAATCCTTAGAAGTGACCACCTAGTACCTTGCAATATGCAGGTCAATGGCTTCAATATTGGTAATCTATTACAGTAACAAGCCTGGGAAGAAACTCATTTTATGATTTAAGAGCTACTGACTTGAATATTTGCAATTGTGAATGCATAAAACCCCTCTGCAAAATATTATTTCCAGTTAAATTACTCGTGTACTGTTAGTTAGTTAATAAATGCTTATGAAGATCAGACATAGAGGAGGATGTATGATTATATTTCTGATGGAAGGAAATGGCACCGTTAGGGAGGATGATTCTGTCTGCATCTTGAGGACGTGTAAAAAAAGTTTCTGCCTTAATTTATGCTGTTTGAAAGCCCTGAACTAGTTTTCAAAACTTTATCCTTCAAAGGCATTCTTAATATTCAAAAAGACCTTGCTAATTAACTCCTAAAACTACCTCAAGTCCAACCTGCTTTTCCTGCTCCTTAGAAAAGTTTTAATTACACAGATTAAGCACTGGAATTCCAGCTGTCACCTTCCAATAGCTTTCTTCCTTTTTAAATAAGGTGCTTTTGTGCTGATCTCTCCTTTGCTTTGAGAAGAGCTTTGGACAGGTTGTTTTTATGATTTAGCAATTCCATATGACTATTAAAAATGATGTGACAGTATGGAAAGCACATTTAACCAGTTACAGAACACACAGCTCTTTTCTAAAGTGTTATGACATCTGGCGATCACATTGGATTTTACCTAACACAGATGAAGAATTATTTGAATATCTAAATTGTAGTTACAGGGATGGTGACATCGACATAGAATCTTTTGGTTGGCAGAGACCTTTAAGATCATCAAGTCCAACTGTTAACCCAGCAATGCCAGGTCACCACTAAACCACGTCACTCAGCACCCACATCTACAGCCATATGGCACATGGTGACAGGACAAAGGGCAAAAGGCACAAGTTATTTCAGGATGAATTCCTTGTGTAAGAAAAAACAATGTGTTGTGACAGCAATTAAACATAACAGTCTTCCCAGACAAGTGTTGGAAACTTTTTTGCTAGAAATACTCAACACAGACTGGCAGGGAAGGAAACCCTAATCTATGGCCCTTCTTTCAGCAGAAGCCTGAATCAGAATTCCCTTCCAGACTAGACTACTCTAAGACCCTGTGAACATGTGTATCAGGCTACATAAACTATCAACCACCACTGCAGTTCTCTCCCCTTTCTGTATTACCATTTGGAGAAAGATGGCCAGAAGAAGAGTATTTCAAAGTAAGAATGGGATTTTATCTATGCAATTCCAGCTACCCTTATGAATAAAGTAGGTAATGCAGGGGAGCAGCTCCGTGGAAATGTACTTAGTTGTGAAAAGGTCTCTTGATTACTTTTCCCAGTGTGCAGGGCTCCTCATGTCAAGCTACATAAGAAGGCCTGCATATGTATGTATGTGCATATAAGCTAAAGTACAGCAGCAGTTGCTACAATCCTCCATTTACAGACAGTGCTCTCCAGTTAGGATGCTGAGCATGGGCCACATTCTGAATTTGGACCTTAAGTCTTGTTCAGGTCATGGGCTGCCTAGTTATGCCTGAGAGGTAAGCACATGCAATTAGTGAAGGACTGTGATGCTGATCAATTTAAAAATAGAACAAACATCATTAGAAAAGCCTACAAACCCCTAGTCCAGAAATTATTATCAAAACAATAGCTTACACAGAATTTGCAGTAAAATTCCAAGCTACTCAAATTGTATTTTAATCGAGGTCTGACAATATTTACTACAGTGTGCTTAGCAGGAAGCTCCTTCCTAGATCCAACTCCAATAAACTTGCCCAGTTCTGGATGCTTAGGAAATACAGTCATTTGTCACAAACGTTTCCAGAAACTTTGAAAATAAGCACACATTGTCCCACAAGTACAAAGAATTCACACAGTTTGGAGTAATGTAAAATTTATCTGGGGTTCAGATCCAGACTAACTCAACACTGATGTACAAATGCTCCGGAGTCCAGTTAATCCAGGCAACTCTCCTCATTAGCTGAGCATTCTTCTGCCATCACCTTCTATCTGTCTGTATGAATTTCTCATAACTAAAAGCAGAACTCTTCAAATCCCACTAGTCCCACCTTCCTTGCTACATCATTTCTAGCTCACTGTGATGAATAAAAGCATCCTCTCTGACACTGAATTTCAGCATTACCTTCAAACCAAGACTTCTGAAAGATCTTTTCTTTTGAAAAGATCTACAAACAGCATTCCTGTTAAATATAAGTAGGCAGATATAATTCTCAGTTACTGTCTATGGTGGTATTAATCTAAACAGGGTATTTATCTTCATGAGAACCACACAGAAATTAGAAGTAGTTATATGCTACAGATCAATGACCTAAAGTCCTTAAAAGTGAAATGCAATACAATAATATTTTTTTTTCTGTATAGAATATTCTCTTGCTTACTGATAACAGACAATACAAGAAATACTCTAAAATAGCTTCACATAATAAAGATGCATTTTTCTGTACTTCTTGAACATCTCAAAACCAGTGTGCACCTTACTAATTTGCATTGAATTTTTTAAAAATTATAAAATGCACTGAAATGCAACAACACTTAAGCCAGCAGTTCCATAAAATCTTTTGAAGGCATGGAAACAAAGATTTCAGTAGAGAACAAAAGACTCGGATTTTAAGAAAAAGAGATAATCTGTAGGTATTGAACATACAGTGCTGCAAAGAGAGTATCGAAATGTTAAGTTCCATGGATGTGTTACAACAAAATAAATTTTATCCCTAGGTAATCAGGTAGTTATGGGCACAGTAACTGGTGATTTCTATAATAAGAATTAACGCAATTTCTAAGAGCTGCCAACTAGACCTCCTTTGAAAAATACCTTCTTCCTTTCCCCAAAACATGATAAATAGTCTACACAAAGTTCTACAGCACGAAAGCCAAAAAAAGTAGATTTGGACAAATACCTCAATTTTCAAGTATTCTGCAAGTCTTCCAAAAGGATAGTTTTATCTTTTAGGAGAAAATGCTAAATAGCATTCTAGTCCCTATCTAGCTGACAGTATATCCTGCCTCCCTAGAGTCCCTGAAATAGCAGATTGCAAGGGTTTTATTGTTAAAATGCAAGTATATTTTAGGCCAATAATTTCTGTCTAGGCTATCTGTGGAAAATGTGATCATCTTCAAACCATGGTAACAACTCCATTCTACAACATATTGCAGCATTTGTGTGCTTATATAGGTAGAAATCCATTTGCACAAAAGCACTTCAACACACATTTCTTCCTTGTAATAAGTGTTTCTATCAATTGCCAAAAGACAAAAATCTGGGAAGGATGTATGCACTACTGATATCAGATCATGCTTAAGAACGGCCACGTGATTTCTAGCAGTGCAATGCAAATGATAGCACCATAAAAATTCAAGCATATATGTAATTACTTGTAACATGAATCAACTCAAGAGAAATCAGAGTGTCATGACTGAGTCCACCAGCAGCAGAAGCAGCCACTAGGACTGCTTTAACGCAAAAACACCACTGCCATTGGAGTCCTTCTATCATTTGGTTTTGAACCTTTCCAAAAATTCTTGGAATAGATACCACACTTGAAATCCCACAGTTTTCTAAAGAGCATTGAAATCCTTTGCCAGCCAAAAGCTGGATAACAAAGCAGGGAAAAAAAATCCCCAGTGCTAAGTAGAGCACGTCTTAAAAAGATACATAGGCTGCAGAAACATGTGACCCTGAAACTGGGGTGGTACTATTACAAAAAAAAATTAATTAAAAAATCAATATGCACCAAAATGAGGTTTCTCTGCAGGTAAAAATACATATTAATTAAAGTATTTAATATAAAAATGACATAGCTAGGATTTCAGACTGATCATAGATTCATTTGCACAGTGATGCCAGTACGACTGGATCTTACTCAAATACCCTGCCTTGCAAAAACTAAATTCTTTCATCATCATCTCTCTTCAATCAAGCAAAACCAACTACAGATGTTCACAAGAAAGGTATAAGAGAGATAAAGGGATAAAGCTGATAAATCTCAGCTTGCCTGAGCTAGACTATTTTCTTTTCTTCTCAGCTAAAAAACACACAACAACTGGGAAAGAAAGGGGAAAAACTTATAAAGGGGAGTAAAAGTTCAAGAAAAACAGAAAAAGTGACTGGGAATATTTTAAATATTGGTGAAATGCAATTAATTTGGCAGTGAATTAGGTACTGCAAATTGATCCAGAACGGATCAGGGGTCCTGCACATAAATTTTCACATTTGTGGAATGACTCCTCCTTGTCAGGGTCAGATAGCATCTTCATTTCCTTGCAGCAGGGGAGGGAGGTGGAAATCGGATATACATCACACTAAGAGGATGAATTTTAAAGTCTCTTTGACATGTAGGCCATTTAATACTGCACTAAAATCTCTTTCTGCATGTGTATAGGAAGAAAGTAACACAGAGAGTAAGACCAGTCAATTCTTTATTAAATCTTTATTAAGGGTCAGTTTTCCTGATGCATCTGCGTTTCAATTTCCTACCTCTCCTCAAACAGTAAGAAAGGATCCAAAGGCAGCTGTGCACATCATTCAACACATTTCATGCCACATATGATGTCTAAGTTTCCTACCCATAAATTTACTGGAATGTTTTGATACTTAAAAAGCATTTTTATAGATAAGTAGATAGAAAACCAGAAAGAATGCAAAGGAATACTGGCATACAGGTTATACCACTTTCAGGTGCTTAATGGATTATCAAACTCTGAGCTTCTGCTTTCAATATATAAAAAAGGAATTTATAAAGTCATAATAAACAAGAAAATCTGAAATATTTTACTAATAATTTGGTATGTGTCTTACAGACTTTCCTTCATATGTCTAGAATATTTTGCATGCTTACACCAACTATTATCTCCCTGCAGCAAGCAAGGTGCTTCCAAAAACTGAAAATTACTGGTAGTAACAGTCTTTTATGACCTGGAAGAGATGACTTAATACCTCCTGCTACTTCACTGAGCTCTTCTTTTTTAATCTCTACTGGTAAATTTCAGTTTCTTCTGCTTTGCTGTGTATCAAAGATTAAAGACTATGAATAAGAAGAGTTCAGCAAGTTGAAGGACCACACTGTTGTGGCAAGTAAATAAGCATCACATAAAAGACAAGCCAGTTCTGATTACACTTTTGTGTTTCGATAGTTCACATCTCATCTGGTTTTGTTTGGTTCTTCAAATAGATGGCAGGGTGTACAGTTGAGCTGGCAGTTGCGATTAAGAGGTCAAGCATTGAATTCAAAAGTTTTTTAATCTACTTTTTTTCCTCAGCTAGCACTTTAGTGTCCTAAGTTATTCATATCAGCAGGAGGCTAAGAGTGAACACTGTCCCCTAGTCAAAAAAAAAAAAAAGAGACAAGCTTCATTATCACCTATTGCTAGAAGTAAATAAACTCAATAGGAGTTCAGATAATCCAAGCACATACATTGCCTTTCAAATTCAGTAATTGCTTTCCTTTCGTTCTTCCGAACTATCAATTCCTCTTTGAAAAGCTTAAAAAATTTAAGTGATGTTTTCCCCCTTTTTTTTTTTTTTTTTAGAAAGGGAACTTCTTTTGTTGTTACACAAAAAAAGCAGCAAAAAAAAGGTACTCCCTTGGACAGAGTCCGTTAAAAATCAGATTATTTCCACAGCATTCTCCTATTATTCACCTGCCAGTAAAATATGTACACTCATTGTCTCTGTCTGAATGCCTATTTTTATCTGACTGAGGCTATATGGTCATTTTTGTATTTATTACTGAGTTACTAAGTTTTTTTTCTTCCTTCTTCTAAAGCATGTTTTTCTGTTCTCAAAAACTGGGCCACATGCCTCTGAGGAGAAAGTAGTGCATTATTTCATTCCCACCTTTTCTTCTTTTTTGGCATCTCTGAGGCCTGCTATGCCCAGAAGTGCTTCCACTCAAGCTGGACCATCAAATCAATTACCACAGCAGTCTGCTTTCTAAATATGAATGGCAATGAATGACAACAGGCAAGGCGAACTTTCAGCTTTGATTTGTCATTGGTAATGTAAATTTTTTTGTTTTGTTTTATAGATGTTTGTTACAGTGGCAATTTGACCAAACTCTTCCCCCTGCTGTCTGCAACTGCATTGTGTATATCATGAGATGAAAAGCTTCACCTTTGCTAAATCAAAGACACAAGAGAAAATATGAGAGGGAACCATTATCAATATAAAAGTTCTCTTTTCTGCTAATCTTATTACAATCATTACTGTCAATGAAAAAAATAACACACAAAAACAAACTTTGTTTCCATTACTAGGTGTTCTACAATTCCAAGGTGCAATTGTTTGGGGTTTTTTGCTGCAGTTGCATTTTACAACAGATATCCATTTACAGTAACGTTCTGGGTTTTTGCAGTTAGAATTATCACGGCCTTGTGACAGAAATGAAAGATTAATTACTGTAGAAAAGCATCCACTTATAAGGGCTAAAATATGACAATGCAAGTAAACACACACAAAAAAGAGGTCTTCTCTTATTCACAGTCATAGATTGAAACTGTTGGTTTCTCCACTGAAGAATCATTTTTGTTGAGAATTAAGCTATATAAATATTAAAGTGATCTTGTGCTTTCCTTCACTGACACTCCCCATTGAAGAACATACGAAACCTGCAGTTTATATTAAAAGCCTGAATTATTTTATTGGAGGACTGAGTACACACTATGAAAGTGGATTTTAGACAGGCAGGTGGGTTGCATACTCTCAAAACCCCAGAGTGATTGCACCTGGAAGTTTGCATTACTGCTAGGATATATAATCTTAGTAGTAGTACAGGAAAGACTGTATTGCCTACTTCAGTGCAGACAATTTCAACCAAGAAAGCAGAAATTTATTTCTGCAGTCACTGACAAAAAACCCCAACAACAAAATAAATTAGTAAATAAATAAATAACTACACTTATGTCCTTTTAAAACTTTGATTGTGAATTGGTTTTAATAGTGTCAGAAATGGAGGTTTAATGGTACCACCTAGTGGTATCCATGCACATATGGATCAAGTGGGCATCACATGGACAAGTGCTATGAAACCTTCCTAAACCCTTCTGCCAAACCCCAGAACTGTTAATATCACTTGAACCCTGACTTGAGATGCCTTTGCCATTTTAGCAATCAAAGATTCGACTCGAGGAAGGCACTCACGCTTTTTTTTCCTGCACAGTATTAAAAT
The DNA here is from genome assembly GCA_025331215.1 of Actenoides lindsayi. NCBI lineage: Eukaryota > Metazoa > Chordata > Aves > Coraciiformes > Alcedinidae > Actenoides > Actenoides lindsayi. The sequence goes on along the minus strand of WTSP01027246.1, from coordinate 190,792 downwards.
CTTGTTATATAAAACAGACTATAACTGATTTCCAAACAGGTAATTCTATTTAAAGTGGGTTTTTTCATACATGCTATTACACTGACATTTAAAAGGCTATGCCTTTAAAAGATGTGAGGCTACATCAAAATTAAATACTATAGTATTTCATTCATCTGGAAGTAAGACTTCATGAAAGACCAAGATTCTTCTAGTAGGACAGACTTCCAGCAGGTGAAAGAACAGCAGTATAAGTGACTGTCATTTATCACACCCCGCCCAGCCCTTTTTTTTCCTCCCACAGACATCATTACCAAGTAGTTTGATCTTCTCTGCATATAAAGACTGCATACCTGCACGGAGACATACAACTGTACAATGCCCCATCACATCCAAACTAAACTGATCCAGAAGGTAAGTTCTGAAAATGCGATTAGACCTAACATCCATTGTTAACAAAACAGAGCACATGAAAAAGAACACTAAATATTTTAATTAATAGAACCACTAACAAAGTAACTTTAGCTTTACATTAATACCTGCAGTACCAACCTCTCAGATTCAGTAAACGTATGAATATGCAGAGTAGTTTCAAACACAGTTTAACATCTTCATGACAACAAAATGGCATTACACAAGAATGCTGAAGTGCAGACTACCATATATTTATATAGCCTACAGTTGTAAGAAAATTACTGATTCAGAACGTTTTCAAAAGTGTGGTTGGATTTTAATTTATTTATTAAAAATATTCTCCTTTTATGTTTCTGGTATAAACCAGCGTTTTACTGTGAGGTTTGCATAGAAAGGCTTCCATTGCTTCTGCTTAGCCCATAAAACTGTAAAAGCAAGGAGAACGCAGAGCAAGCTTTTCTGTATGGGTAAAAAAGATTGGCCATGACTGGAACAGATGACAGGCAAATTAATGCCACATGCATTGGAAAAAGACATACTTCTGCAAGTGCGCAGTAAACACAGGAATTAAAACATCTGACAACAAAGAGATATGTCCAATTTTGAACCTCTGTTATAGTTTTCATGTTTCTATAGATCCATCAAATATTTAAAGAATAAGCTTTGAATTTGTACATGTTATCCAGATTGGTTATTCACCTGCTTAAAATTAATTTTAATTGTAAAGCAGAATGCAGACAAGATCAATTTCTCCTTAAACCATAGTGGTTCTTCCCTTGTGTGCCTTGCAATTTATTTCTTTGCTAAATTAAAACTTCTGCAATGACTTGTTAGAAAATTCTGCGTGGTTGAAGACAACATTTGTGAGTCCTTCTGGGTTTTGTTGTTTTGTTGGTTTTTTTTTTAACTCCTAGCTCTCTTCTACAGCAAAGAAGCAAGTTCTTTCTGGATCAAACTACTTGAGCAGCTGATTGAGAACAGAGCTTGCTGCTAGGTACTTCAATGCTCTCTCAAGAAAGCTGCCTTCACCAGGTGAGCATGTTGCATCCACCAGCACATGAATTTGAAGACCACATACCCTGGTTTCAATGACTTACATCTACCGACTGACAGAGACACAGAGCCTTTGGTAAATAATTGATTTAAACTCGTTCTTCTGTATGCCTGCAGCAACAACATATATTTAGAAACAAGTCATAATTTTCCTTTCAAATAAAATAAAATCTACAGATACCTTAGATTACTAGTGGAATAAAAACAAACAACCAATTTAGCTAGCGAGTGTGAATACCTCTCTTGTGAAGATATTTTAAAGATTATTTTAAATTATCCAGTATCCTGAGAACACAAAATGTTCAAAAAAGCTTGCAATAAAAATTTCCTGCTGAATATCACCTTGGATAGAGCATAGAGAATAGACATATTTCAGAACATACAGATAATTTACAGTAACCAAAATAAATTATGTTTGAGTGGTTTTATCCATGGAAACAAAATCCTAAAACAAAGGACTGTGAGTTGTGGCCACATCTACAAACCACTTCATATTGCATGAAGGAAGGGAAGGAAGGCTTGGAATATTTCCTTTGGTCCTCCCAACTTTCCATATGCCAGGTGTGAATTATGCTTCATAAGATAAATAACTAGTCAAGAGTGAAGGGATGAGCTGCTCTGAGCACATCCTCAGGCCTGATGGGCTGACTACCTGTCAGATAATGTTGAAAGTAGGCTTATGTCTGAAAAGGTTGACAGACCATAGATTTATCTCTCTAAATCAAACACTGTATGTTTTGCTCAACTCGGTGAACTTTAACTAATTAGGCCATCATTACAGTAAATTCATATTGAGTAATTTTTCAAAAGGCTAAATCCAGAGCCTATACTACTTAGGCTTACCTTTAAACACTGCTAGTAGGAACAAGCTATTATATGAGAGATTTCTTCCTAAAAAAACCAACTGAAAAATCAACAAGGGCAACCTTTTAATCCTCATTGTTTGGGATAAAGCCCCTTCTAAAAAAAAGACATTAAAAAACCCCTAAAAATACATACACACACACACACACATATATATATATTTATATGCATTAAAAAAAGCTTACTCCACTAGAGTTGAAAGTGTAAATCAAAAGGTTATGCAGTCATATACACATCATTCTCAAATACTTCTTGTGTTTTATATTAATCTATAAGGAGCAGATACAGAACTTTAAAATGGGACAAATATTCTTCCATCACATTTTTTGTGCCATCCTGAAGCTTTTTACTCCTTAGCCAGAAAGCAGCTCCACCTCTACTGTATTGTATTTCCTGCTCTTTTATGAGAGCCTGTTTTACAAGTCAGTACCAAAGAAAAGAGGACATTCAGAGAAGTCCAAGGCAGAGTTATAACAACCCTGCTATGGTTTCAAGTACATAGGATTTCTGTTCTTTTTTTAACACTTCTTGCATTTGTTGTGTTTGCCCTATTCTAACAAGAACACTTTCATGCCACTGTAAACTGAAAGACATGTTTTAGTTTCCTCAGAATTATTTCTTATTTTCCAAAATGGTTTCTGCAATTCTGATTTTATTTTATTTTTTTTTTTACCCAATTTATCTTACAGATTTTAATATCTTTATAATATCTTATTCTTCAAGCAAAATTCTTCTTCCCCAATACTTTCTCATTTGTTTCATTTGAAGGAGGATGAATATGCAGCCTCCCATTCTCAGAGAAAACCAAAATCTTCTCAAGCTAAGGAAAAGGTTTCTCATACTACCCACAACAATTCTAGAAGTGAATCATGGTTTGGAGCAGAAGGGTCTCTACAGAACAAAGTATCATAATATGCATGCCATACTTACTTTTAACAGATAATGATGTATTTCCTTGACAACACTTAATTTCCTTCCAGTACCTATGTCTACTGTTTGTGTTTACTGTCACTCAAGATCATATCACTTCGCCATCTACACCAATACAACCACCAAATATCTGAGCTCATTTTTAGCAAGGTAAACTAGAGCACTCTATGTGTTTCAATATCTGATACAACATTTACAGAGCACCAGGTGCTAATTTCATTTGTAAGTAAAAGATTAGTTTGTTTTTTTTTTTAAACAGAGCTTCTGATCAGATTCAGTCATTATTTGTCACTGATTTTGTAATCAAATGATTGGAATCAGGATTTCAAGTACATTCCTACAAACTTAAAACAATTACGTATGTGATCCTCAGTTCTGTATTAAATGCAACCTGTTAATAGCTGGAGCTGCAATTTCTTTCTTTCTTGTTTTCAGACTGCTTCTATTGAGATTAAACTATTTTTTTTCCACTTACAAGCAAAAATCATGCTTAGAAAGAAATACACCTTCATATTTTATAAACAGAATAATGGAACATAAAATATGTCACCGAAGCAGAAGCCCTTTTACCCTGTATCTGAATTCATGGCACTCCTTATAACACCAATAAAGTTATATACAAGAATCTGGTAATGTATTGAGGCCTAAATTTAAAAGACCTGTCTAAAGACATCATATAACTGTAGCCTGAAGAAGATAGCACTGTTTCTAAGTTTGCTTTTTCTAATTTATTCTACTATATCCTTCCTTAATCCCCGGGAGGAAAAATAAATAAATAAATAAATAAATAAATAAATCACATTTTCAGAAAAGCTCCTACTTCCAGTTAAAACATTCATAGTCAAACTCTTGTAGTCCAAAGCCCTACACCAGTATTTTAAGCTAGAAAACTGTTCCAACGGTATTTTCCAGATGCATGCTGCCTACTATCCCTAACAGGTCCATTTATAACTTTTTTAAAAGTCCTTAGAAATCTAAAGTTAGGGCCATCCTATTTTAAGACGACAATACACAACTAAAATCTTTAAATATTTGAAAGGTTTTATACACTTCTATCTATGTAATTCTCAGAGTAACATTGCCTTATCATCAGTACTTCGCCAAAACTTTTCTCTCCGATTGATGTTTGAGTGATGCTTTAAGAACCCTCTTGCACCATTTCCTTTTTGAAAATGTTTTGATCTTTTGGCAGTGTTAGGATAATTTCTCCAGTGTACATCACTAAAAGATGACACAACTGAAAGACAGCTAGTGGGTAAAGAATTTGGAATAAACCTTTGCATTTTACTTAGAGACATTTTAAAGTTTTTCCACAATACATGAGCATCTTTAAAACAAAAGACATGAAGATCTAAGCTGCGGTTGATCTCTCTATTCTTCAATACAAATGAACTGTAAAGAAACCATAGGACACAGGAGACATGTTTTGAGAACATGAACAATTCCAAGACACATCAAAATTTGAAAGGATTGTGGACTATTGTTGCCTGCTGCAATTCCTAGGACTGCTATCAACAGTATTCATGACTACATGGGCCAAATGACACCTCCAGGTGCTGAAGGCACAAAAGAAAGATTTTTGTCATTTGGGTTTTTTTTGTTTCATGTTTTTGTGGGTTTGTGGGGTTTTTTTGTTTTTTTAAAAATACCACATTATATGTCCAGTTACAGAGACTTCTGACAATTTAAAGCTTTGTTTTCCTGAAAATGTCAACAGATTTTCTCCAAGTCAGGGATTCTGGCCACACAAGAGAATTGAAAATTGTGTTGAAGATGTTACTACCGAAATCTGGATGTTAGAATGAGCTCCAAACTCAGGCACTGGACTACAAGCAAGAGAAGAATTACCTGTATGTGGTATTCTAAGGTTTCAAAAAGAACAAGACCAACTGCTTAGGAAGAAACACAAGGTGCTTTGTGCCCTACACGTTATGTTTTACTTTTATTTATAAGAGATGATTGTATTCATCCTGAAATAAAATAATACTGAAGGTATGTAGATAAAGCAAGTATGAAACACAAGAAATTACAGAGCCTTTTTTGTCAAAGTTCTGTGGGAGAACAAAACCTAAAAAGGATGGCATCTAATGACCTGTATCTAGAAAACCATCAGTGATAATTCAAAAACAATCTTGATATTATGTGAAGCTTCAGTGCAAAAAAAGAGTTATACAGGCAATTTTGAAAAGCTCTCTGAACATTAAGTGTTCCTGTGATATGTCAGCAAAGCAAAACCCCACATAATTGATGCTATCCTGGAAGACAAAAAAACTCCACAACCAACGGGCTATAGTGTATTGAAGCTGTTCAAGATACTTTTACCAGGAAATCTGTACATATGTGCACGTGCACTCCCCCTCACACACACCATCTTACCCCCATATGGCAAGAGATAAACGTTTCAGTGGATATTTAAACACAAGGGTACCGTTTGCAAATGTGTGGCCTTAATATCAAATGACAAGGTCAGTTATGCATTCACATCAGTCCCTATCTACAGGCTCACCCATACATGTACTCGTGTGGTAGATCAAGTCTTCCTAATACGTCTCCAATACCTGACAACCGATACTCAAATCAAGTACAAAATGTTTTTATGTCTTTCTCCCTCAGAATGCAATTTTATCCTCCATTATATTTTATGTGGCCAGAATCAGAGAAATTTTTGTAGACCTTGGACTATATCTCCCTACAATGAGGAACAATTTCTCTACATCTTTTATGTTCCATTGGATTGTTTTGTCTTTGAATGTGTCATCATTTCAACTACTTTTCTAACAAAAAGAGCTGTAACAGAAATGTAATTCCAGCAAAGTGCTAAACCAGCTTTTTAAAAGCTTATACATACCCCTAAATTCTCTCCCCTCACTGCTACCAAACTTTTCAATTCTTTAACAATGCTTTTTAAAAGATTTTCCTAAGAAGTTTAAGCACAACAGAGAAATAAATTGAAGCGCTGATCATTTAGATATGTTGCTACTGCTTTAAAAGAAAATCATGATTGCCTTCAGTGAAGAGATATCATCTTTTTCTGAAATGCATATTCCTTAGTAATAGACTACATTATTTCAACAGAAAATAAATATTCAAAAGAGTCCATAAATATAATTCTAGCTTACTTCAGAGTGGTTAGCCATTAGGAGAAGAAATGAAACTTGCAGTAAATCTCCCCTTAAGGTTTTCATTTCAGTAAAGAAGATTTAAAAATAAAATATGCTCTTGTCAAACCCACCCTGTAATAAACAGAGTTCACATGTGAAAAAACTGTGATGCATCTTTGGAAAGTCTGACAAAAGTGATAAAAATATTTTTCCAGGAATGAAACATCAGATACTTTCTTTTTTTTTTTTTTCTTTTTCTTTTTTTTATAAAATTACTTAATTAATTTCCAAGAATTTAACCA
>WTSP01027246.1:166204-184049 GCA_025331215.1 Actenoides lindsayi | reverse complement strand
AAACATAGGATACTTTCTTTTTTTTTTTTTTCTTTTTCTTTTTTTTATAAAATTAATTAATTAATTTCCAAGAATTTAACCAGCCCCCTGTAATGCCAAAATTTAATTCAAACTTAATCAACTTAATTCAAAATCAAGCTATGCTCTGTGAAGTCATAAGGACCTTTTGTATCCTTCCATTCAATTCTATTTTATCCATAATTCTTGCAGAGTTTAAAGCTATGTAATTTGACACAGTAACCTGATGACAGAAGGAATATGCTGTATCCCCTTAAAGTTGGATTATTCCTCCCTTTCTCTTTTACTGAGGAAAAAGAAGCCAAATACATTCTCTTGTCTGCTTTGTCTGACTGAGAGCTTCTACAGACTGACCTAATGGACTTTTCATCCCAAGAGCCTTCAGACATGCCCTGAGAAGTGGTTTCACCTTGGGCATTGTCTCATAAGCCACCAATGATATCACTGTAGTTCTAAGGTATCCAAAGAAACCTCACTGTAAACACTTAAGGAAGATGAGCTTCTGCAGGAAAGCTGTAAATAAGATTCTTTTTTTTCCTATTATGTTATTCTAGAAATATGTTCATTAAAAAAACAAAACAAAAAAACTTCACAGTAATCACAATAACTGAACATTTTCCCTATTTCAGTGTGATATGTCTATTTTTCTTTTAACTTGAATTTGTAGGAAAAAAATGCAGAAATGCTAACATTACACTCCAGTAATATATTCATGGAGTTATAGGCACACAGACACCAGGGTGCAGTTTTATATACCGGACTTACTATTTAAATAGAATCCTCTTCAACAACAGAAGAAATAAGCAATGCATTGACAGAAAATGGAAGGAAAAAAACCCCACAGAAATCACAGAGAAAATGAAAAGTAAACATAAATATAGATCTAAGAAAGAACTGCAGTATCTTGTTTAGTTGTAGACATCCATCTGGAAGACATTGTACAGTATGTACATGGTTTTTAAACAACTATATTATGATGTTATATATGTCTATGAGAGGATAAAAGAGGATGAGCTAATCCACAGACTGATAGGTACACTAGTTATAATATACTCACAAACCTTACAGCCTATATCACTTTTTCCTCCAAAACAGAAATCAGGAATGTAATATGCAACAAATCACACCAACTGGTATCTTCTGCAGTCTGTTTTGAAGAGGACTAAACAAAACTAACTCTTTCAAAGTTGGTGTCGTGTTTTATATATCATTCTAAGACTTGGAATTAAGAATTACTCAAAATACATCACTATTAACATTAACCCACATCATCAATATCTCACATCTGTTTTTATGAACCATTAAAAATATCTTCAACTGAACTGTAGCACCCTTTAAAATGTAACAGTATTCGAACTGAAACAATCGAGCAATACAAATGCACTACAATTAACTAGCACTGAGAGTTTTTAGGACGTGAGAGCAATTTTGGAACTACATATATTACAAACGGAACAGCTCAGCTACATTATGTGGTGGCAATAATGTGCAATAATTAGAGGAACCACCTGTGCTCCAGCCTCAGCAATGCAATGGAGATACTGACGTGAAGTTGCGTTAAAAGCATCAATAGACCAGGTCTCAATATGCTCCCCGAAATTTCAACTTGCCTGCAGCACAAGAGCAGGAAGTGTAATCTGACAAAGCACATTGCCATGCTGTCCTGCTTTTGGCTGGGACAAAGTTCATTTTCCTCCCAGTGGCTGGTACGGGGCTGTGGTTTGGATTCAGTGGGAGAATCATGTTGATAACACACTGATGGTTTAGTTGTCACCAAGTAGCACTCACCCTAAATTAAGGATGTCTCAGTTTCCCATGCTCTGCCAGTGAGCAGGTGCGCAAGAGGCTGGGAGGGAGCACGGCCAGGACAGCTGACTTGATCTAGCCAAAGGGATATTCCACACCATAGGGGCATCATGCCCAGTATATAAACTGGGGGGGAAGATGACAGAGGGGCAGATCACTGCTTGGGGAGTATCTGGGCATCGGCCAGTGGGTGCTGAGCAACTGCACTGTGCACCACTTGCCTTCCTTGGGTTTTATGTCTCTTTCTTTTATTGTTTATACTCCTTTTCATTACTATTATTATCATATCTTATAATTATATCATTTATTTTAGTCATTAAAGCATTGTTATCTCAACCCACAAGTCTTACTTTCTTTTTTCCCCCAATTCTTGTCCACAACCCACTGTGAGGGGGGAGCGAGCCAGGGGCTGCATGGTGCTGTGCTGCTGGCTGGGCTTAAACCATGACACACGCAAAGTCAGACCTGTGGTCTTTGCAGCCAAATATATTACAAATGAATGGCCAAAGAGGCTTTGTAGAAATGTGCAAAACCACACTGTGTAAAACTAGCCAACAACATGTCAATACAAAACACCTTCCTATAATTATCTTCTCCAAAATTCCTAGAAGCATAAAAGTAATCAAATTCAGGCTGAGCTGATATTACAAAATCTATAGTCCCAAATTGGTAAAATTTTCCACTTGTAATAAGCTTTATATGAAGATCAAAGTGTGTTTTTTGGTAACATGTTTCTAATTAAGATCATAATAATAGCAAAAGTTTAAGGAAAAAATAACACAGATCTTATAAAGTCTTATCTATAACTCTAATTAAGACTAGTTTGCTTCTTCAGCTAAACTGTTCTACTTTTTCCCAGGCAAATTCTTGTTTCAGATTATTTTCTGTTGCCTATCACTGACTTCCATTCTTTGATCTTGTATTTGCAATAGTACTCTCCAGTTCAGTAGCTTAATCATTCATTACAGAATGCTAAAAATATATTAAAAATTGCTCTTTTGTATGCAAACCTTAATTGGAACATTGAAACTCGACCAGTATCATCTAACTTACAGTGTATTTCCATCAGAAGTTGTTTGTCTAGAAACAGTCTTCTGTAAAAATTAAACTAAACGAGAATCACACAAGTAAGCAAACAAAATAAAATATTGACAGACAAGTTTTTATGAGGGATGGATCAATACACCTAAATTGCTCAGCTCACCCAAATAATAACCTACTGAAGGCTATATAAAACAAAAAACTGGAGGGGAACAAAACCCCAAACAAAACAAAACAAAGGCTTCTTCTCTGTTAGAGAAACTTTTAAGAAGAAAAATAGTAATACCCTCAAATTAGTCTCAGCTGACTTAGCTAAACAAAGGCATTTAACCAACTGCTGAAGGTGGTTATTACAAAGAGATCACCAAACCCACCATGCAATAAATCTCAAGAAGATATGCAAGGAACAAGCTAAACATAAGTAAACCAAGATTTCTTTTTCTCCACAAGAAATAAGCAAGATACTTAAGCTATAAAGAGACAGAAACATGGCCTGCTCCAGAGGGGACAATGACACAGTCTCCTCCTACCCCTTTCTCTTGGCAGAGCTTTTCTATCATTTTTAGACATCTTTTTAGCCTCTTTCTCCAACAGGGACTGCAGGCCTCTATCTTTCCCTTTGTTGTTGAACACCCTAGTTTAGATCCTTAATTTAAGATGTGACAGATTATTAAAATAAAAAAATCAGTCAACTAAAAAGAGTTGTGGCATTAAACTGCAACTGTTATTCTGGCTTCTCACACAGTGACTTAACTGCCTAAATACTAATATGTGTCTACTGCTAAGATAATACCAGTACTTTATAACCAAACACTATTATTTTGGGTATGCTGAGCAGAGAATCTCATTTTCTCCTGATAATGCAACAAGAAAATTAGAATTTCCATGATTTGTTCTGTTATATCATAAAGCACAGGGTGAATATTGTCTTTGTAGAAAGTAAACTAATTAAGGTTTTACAGTCAAGATGACAACCACTAGTATAAAACCTGGGACAGTGCCTCTGCGCAAAGGTTACGAGGACTGTCAATTCTACACGATGTGCCTAGAACAGGATGGAGCTGAAAGCATCCCTATCTGCAAAGAAACCATTTTGACCTAATGTCAGTTAAATTAATCTGCTACCAAGTCATACACTGCAACAGCGATTTTCATCTCTTTCCTTTCCTTTCCATTCATTATGTATATATATTAAAATATTAAAGACAATGTGCATTACCTCAGTAAACAGCACTGCGGCAGAGAATTTTTCAAATAGAAGTGTTTCACAATAATTGCATGATAACAGCGTCAGCGCTGACAAAGAAAATTCAAATGTCCAAATGCAAATTAAGTTAGCCTTGCGTATCATTCATTACTACTCACGCAGTTGGTAAATGAATGCATGAATATCCTTTCTCTGCCTGTAAAAGTAGTTTCTCTAACTTCAGCTACCACATACAGATGTAGCCAAAACTCAGCTATTCATGTCTAGAAATGTAGGCCTTAACATCTAGCAAGATACACCTCATGAAAATAGAACTGCTTTCAGATGCAGTGTGAATTAGGAAAAAAAAATAATTCAGAACAGTGGGTGACTTCCAACTCATACAAAATTCTACCACACGAATTTGGCAGCCTCCTTCTGGATTCCTCTTTTTGGAGAGGTTGGTTACTTTGAACAATTCTCTGGATCTCAGAAAACCTTTGTTTTAGTTGTAAAAATCTATTTGATAATGTAGGACATTCAAAAACCCTTTTGGAATTCTAAAGCCTTTTACGACCTTCAGAAGCAACTGTGCCAAACCAACTCTCCAGAAAAGAAACTCTGTAATAATACACTCTGTATGAACTCTATAGCTGTTCTGGATACCTGCAGAGTCCTGTGATGAAACAGCCAAAAAAAGCTTCAATGACATAAATCTAACAGTTTCAATGTCTGAAGCAACTGGCACAGTCCTGCAACTGGCTGGAATAAGCTCATCAATATGATGCAACTTACCACTGTCATGAGGCTGCAAAATAATCCTCAGTACTTCCATGTAATCCTCATCAGCAACAGTGGGCAATGTGCTTTTACTTCAAAAGGAAACAAGCACTCTGTGTCTTAAGTCAGAAAAAATTAGAACTTATATTTTGGGATCTTCGGACAATTTGACGAGTAAAGTAACATGAGTGTTGATTCTTTGAAGTGTTAAAAGTTGAAGAATGTTCTGATACTTTTAGTGCAAAACTTCAGATAATGCTTTTCCACTACATTTTATAGCACCTCCACTGAAAAAGCCAGGGGCACATAACTTTCCTTAGCCTGTGTAGGTTACTAAACCCTTTATATGAATGACAAACTCAGCTGTAATCAGTAACAACTGCATGGCACCATCTTTTTGAAAGACTCATTTCAGACTGTGTATATCCCATTGCCATTTCATGGCATTTTTTCATTTATTCAGGTAAAATTCTTGTCTCAGGAAAGAAAAAATAGAAAAAATGGCAAGTTATAATTTTGAATTAGACAAAGCAGCATAAAGCAATACATACAAAGCTGTGCGTTTACAGTGCCATTTCTCTGTGTCTGCCTTGCTTACCAAACACTTCTAAGTACTTTATACACTCTTATTTCAACATGTGAACAGTCTCATGCAAACCAAGATCAGAGAAAGCCATTTGAAAGACAACTAATCAAGCCTCTTGCTGCAGAAAAGGGTAATGAACACTGTAACACAGGTGAAAACAACATTCAAATGCATACAATTCCTGAATTTTTGTTTCCATGTCCATACAATTATTGGTCACGAGGTGTTTGCAGAGCCTCGTCATTCCCTGCACGCTCAAGGGTGTTGGCCATCGAAAAACCTGGACAATCCAGTCTGAGCAGGCTGGGGGTTAAAGTCTGCTTTAGTGCCTTTTTCTCTCCCTTTTTCCTGACTTATCTTTCACCCTGCTTTGTAAGTAGAATTCCTCTGAAATGCCAAGTAAAACCTTCACATACTGCAGCTGTTGCCTTCATGCTAAGTCACCAGAATAATATATTATCTGATATTACTTCTTTAATTACAAAAAGCATAAGCCAAAGCGCATACACAGTAAAAACAGATCACACCACAAATACCTATTCTGAAATAGCTTTAGGACTGTTTATGAAGCTCTCTGGACTAAGGTAATTTGCTAAGACTCATTTTGAATGGTATTATAAATAGATTTTCCTTATACAACTCATATTTATGTTTAGAAATAAAAGCAAACTTAAATCTCTCAGTAATGCCTTCATGGCAAAACCAGGAAATTTATTATCAGCGATCCTTGTTTAGCTCTTGCTATTGTAGTTGTGATAACTCTGAAGCACTGAGATAATATGTGTAAGTCTCATTAGTCCACAATTCCTGACTATAAGCAAAAAACCCTCCATTACATAACAGATAGCAAACAAGCTTTTAAATACTCAGCTTCTCAAAGTAAAGTAACAAAAAAATTGAGAGACGCTATCTGAACATAACAATCAGAATATTACTTATTTACTGTGGGAATTTTAAGATGATGACTAAATAGGTTTAAAATACACACTGTTTTGCTGTTTGTTTTTTAAATTTGAGCCTAGCATTGTTTAAGTCCATTATGGATATTTCTAACTTCGTAACAGACACTTAATGCTAAAGATGATGACACACTGTTCAACTCAAGATGCAAACAAGGCGACTCAAACACCATTTTAGTTGAGCACAAATCATCACTTGTTAAAAGAGCACCTACCACGTTTTTGGATTTTAGCACTGATAAATCTTCTCAGCAATTCACAGACAGATGTAAGCACGTCAAAAAGCAGTTTATTTACAAAACTGCTACATACAAAAAGATTCATGATGCTTTCAGTAAAGCAGATATGCTTTGACTGAAGATTTTTACCTGAACGTGTTTTAAGTAAATTTGGCTTGTGTACCCTGAAACCTAACTCACTCTCAAGAATGCATCTAGCATCATCCATGCAAAGGTAAACATGGAAGTCAGCCTTTAATTTTAAGCATAGCTATATCTTCAAGCAGAAGACACACAATTCCTAAATCTATAATCTTTTTATTACAATTCTGATGAACTTTGATGTAAAATATGCACCCACTTTTTTTTTTCCCGTTTTCTAGTTAAAGCTCTAAAAATTATAAAAAGTAATTTAAAAGTAGTAATATTCTACTGCCTCAACTCCTTTTTATCTTAGAGAAGTTAAAACAAGTGGTGGCAGTACTTCAGATGGCTTACATGAAAGATTTAAATTTGATGTTGAAACGGAACAAGCGAGGTTCATTCTTTCTCTTTCACTCTCAAGGTGTACGGCCAGTACGGGAATAGTAATGACAGTGTAACAACTCAAAAACATCCAATTCAGAAGTTCCTAGATAGTGCCTACTATGCATCTCACTGTACTGATTAGATCGTGATGCATGGATTAAGAAAATAACCCAAAACATGTGTAGTAACAGAGCATGTTAAATACTTGATAAATATACTTTAAACTGAAATCTAAAGCAGAAAGAATGGGCAAGCAGGTTCCTTAGAGCTATGCTTTCCCAGTAGCGAAAGTCCACAGCAATAATGGCACATATTACCACTGCAGTTACAATAGTTTGGAAGTATTGGGAGGGCATTAGTTATTAACACTTCTGAAAAAATTAAACTTAAATTCCAGGACAAGATATTTCGCAGCTTAACAGAAAGAACCCTAACAGAATAGTTCGCCCTGTGCAGAAATTTGCTTAAACTAATAACAGAGAGAAAATATTCCTGAATCAGTCTTGTTTAATAATATCATACCCCAAGGCCAGAAAAAAAGGTCAGGGACAATTGGTGCAACAGTAGCACTGGACACTCATTTTAAACTGGTACCCTGTGATGAATGCCACCTAATACCCTTCTTCATTATACTCTCATTCCAATATTAGCAACCTTGCAAAACGCAAGTCTATTTTTGGAAGAGGAAGCAACATCTCTAGAAATTGATCTCTAGTTATTGTTTTATAGATTCTGTAAGCAAAGCATTCTACTGAAAGGACAATCTCTATACTTAAAATCTAGTAGCTAGAAACAATAAAGATAGGAGAATAAGCTTAAAAGAGAGAAACTACACAGAAAACTTTATTTGCATTGAAAAGTCTACATAACAAAGAATACATAAGAAGAGTATAATGAAATACAAAACTAGGGGAGGAGGACAGGCATTTATTATTACTTCCATGACCCGATAACAAAAAGATTTTTACTGGAAAAGTTTATAGATATAATGCAACCCATTAAAGTGTAGCTTTTTGTTTACAGGGTTATCAAACAAGTGAAACCAATGTAGTTAAGCTTATTTGAGTTTTACCTTTTCAAAACTGTCGTACATTTCAGCAAAAAGTTTCTGTTCAGTAGGAAAACTGTGATATTGAGTAGTCTCTCCCTGTGCAGGGCTGCCATTCTAGACTAACAGAGCACTATTCTCTTCCCATCTCCACCTCTTACCCAGTCAGCCTGTCTCTTACTCTTCAAATACTTTAAAGACTTGACCATATAAGCGTAACCATATGCTACAAGGCACATCACTGGCCTCTGTGAAAAAGACTAGTTGCACAGGTATCTTTGGTGGAATAACACTCTTCTAGGTTAGTGGTAGGCCTATAGTAATTGGGGCTCTGTTACGCAAATGAAATGATCCCTCCCAGGTCCAACCTATTCACCTAAAGCTAGCACTGAACACCTGCCATTTCAGAGGTGGTTCTTTTGGAAACTTGTGGGGTTCTGTCTTTTGAGCCAAACTGATCAAGAATGCCACTAGCAGTGATGCTACAGTTTCCTCCCGTGACTTAAATTTACTCTGTGAAACCATTGGGAGAAAATACAACATGAACCAAATTTTCCTGGTCTACTGATTGTAACCATTGGGAGAGTTGTAACCTATAGTTTTAATTTTCACTCTGAGTAGATAGCAAGTTTTTACAAGACAGATCTAAAGCACCTGAACTTACTGTATTGCTGAATGGCTTTTGGGGACTTTCCTTGTCTGTGCTTGTTTTGCTTTTTGGTTGGTTTGTTGTTTTTGGGGTTTTTTTTTAAGTTCTTGTTTTTAGGCTTTCTGAAGGGGCTACCAGTTACCAAGTAATTAATAAAAATGCAAAAAGTAAGCAAGCAAAAGTTGTTCCTTCTTCTCACTAGATTTCAACTACCAACCACAAGTGACACACGAAAATGAAATCTGTGGCCAAACAAGCAGAAACCAATACATTTTCTTCTCAGACCACGATGGCTACCAAGACAAATTCAAGCTCAAAACTTTGCTGTACAATTCTAACTTCCAAAATAGCAGCACCTACTGGTTTGTTTGGGGTTTTTTTATGTATGTTAAGAATGACATGCAGATTACAGACACAGTACAGCAAGCTATCAATAATGTACAGAAAACCACATTGTGCACTGTGTAGAGACAGTACTATGTCATTTGCTATATGCTTGTCAATCATAATCACATGATCCAGCAAGCTCAGAAATCCCCCAACCCCTTTTTTCCAAGGCTTTTACTTACTTTTTCTTCCTCTCTCTGTATCACAGGGGACATGGAGTTAACTGTTTACTAAACTCTCACTGGATAATACTCTCTAGAACAGTCAGAGTCCAATGAGTAGTAATGAGAAAACTGTCATTATCCCTTCCACTTTTTAAGGAGAGATATAGAAGTTTATAAACATGGTCCCTGCATTTTAAATGTGATAATTAACTGCTTAGAGATGTCATAACCATATTTTTAAGTGTCTTCTGCTTTGTCAACAAGTTATCGAACCAAATGTCATGTATGTTCCTAAATCTTGTGAGAAAATTTACATAATAGTTTAAATCAGAAACTTGACTGGGATTAACATTTATTGCCTCTTGTTTAAATGTTTAGCTACCCCCTGAAAACTTTACATATCGTGTCACTTATGAGAAGACTTACAGTTGGCCAGAGCTTGGAAAGAGATTACCTATACCTTTTCCCACAGTAAGATCTCTGAAGGCCATCAACTCCTTAAATTTAAAAGCCACACACCACTAGAATATCAACTGACACAATGAAATTTCAAACACACCTGAATCAAAGTGATTTTATCAAACAGAAAAAAATAATAGGGATTTCTAAATTAGCCCCACCCCCTATTGTTGCAGGGGAGTCACTGGTTTGGGACCTGCTTTCAGACATCTCATTGGCTTTCTCAGCTGCAGCAGATTTTGTGCCATCTTCTCTGGGCTTTGGAAGCCTTTCTTTGTCACCACTAAGTGACAAATCTCTCCTCAAACATAACACAGAGAGACCATCTCTCACATAGATTATTTCTCAAGATACGGAAAAAACCGCACATTTTGATCTAGGAGTTCTTTTAGTTCTGATCTGAGAGCAGAAACAAGCTCTGAATTAAGAATGATAGTGGAACTGCAGCCAAATTAATTTCTTAGCGTAAGCAAATTATGTGACATTTTTAATTTTTTCCATAAGATCAGTCATATGGCAAATAATAATTACATACCATCTTTGCTAGCTAGATGAAAGAAAATACTAGAATTTGCTGTTACTCTTCTGTTCCTCTAAAATAAAATAATCAGCCAACGTGCATCTAGCCCTAGCTCATGGAGTAGATAAGCAGGTAGATAAACACGGCTTCTTTATAAAATAAGGTGACTCTTTTGACTTTATGCCAAATAACTATAGTGTTTTCAGCTGTAAATTTTGATCACAATTCTTCTCTGTAAGACATGTTTTAAATGAAAAATTGCAAAATACTGTATACTACCATGAGCCTTGATGAAGAGTAAGAGTAAATGCAATTCACAAACTGGCATATCGTAAGTGGAGAAGTGAATGGAAAAGGAGGGCAGTTGCTTCACCTTCTCTCAAATTTTCTCAAAACCAACTTTGCAGGAAGCAATAATTGCTCAGACTGAAGCAGCAAACCAGAGTAAGTTCAGTACAGTACTACTGTCTTCCTCAAGAAAGTTAAGCTACTTTATTGTGATTTGACTTTCATGACTACCCATGCTATAACTTCCAAACAAACCAGAACATATTTAAAACCAGTGCTTGAAAAAGACTTGTCACCTATATGCTCAAACTCTAATTAGTATAAGAAGCTAATATTTTTCACAGCACCACCTAAAATAAATTAATTATACTTACAGTATTAAAGATTAAGACAAACACACTTGGTGCAGCAATGCTTTAAATGCCATTTCAAACACAATGGGAACCCCTGCCATAGTTTGCTGAAGATAGTTAAACTTGATAGCTATCAAGTTAAAAATCCATGATCACAAAGACGGTGCTGAGTTTTCACAGTAGCTCAACAGTTTTCAGTGAAAACTGTTGCTAAATCTTTGCAGAACAACTTTTGCCCACTCAGTTTATAACTGAAAGCTTTTAGAAAGCATCTTACCTTGTCCTCTTGGTGCTCGTTTCCTACGATCTCTGAATGCTGCTCCTGACTGCAAGGCCTCAAGCAGGCTATCCATCACTCCTGTCTCGTCACCCTCTGAGATAAGAGAAAAATAATATTAATCTCCATGCCACTGAAATCAGACTTTAGAAAGAAAAAAGTAAAAGTGTTGTCAAATTTACGTAACGCTTCCAAATAAGAGATGTATACATTTTAATGGAATGGATGCTGTCAGTGCTCCAGGTGTCACTGTCTAGTTTGTCTATGATGCTCTATTAAGCAAAATTGATGCCAATCCTACTGCTCTTTCAACTTGGAGATGTTATCTTGTGCATTATTGACAAAAATCTTCAGCATGCAGATAGACAGCTGCTGGTGAATGACTGCTATTTCACTGTTAAGTTCTTTTAAGACTTTCCTGAAGTGGAAATGGGTTCTCTCTTTTTGATTTAATCAATGCACATGGAAAATCTGATGAAACTGAATGGTCCAAAAAGAAACACTGCAGTACTGCAAACATTTTATATGTTGTCTCCCATTTTCATGATGCAGTAAATCCTTGAAAAAATACTGTTATCTATTATGACATGTGAAGATACATACACCGTATGCTACACACGTAACAGTACACCATGGATGATCTCAAGTGAAGGTAAGGAAAGAACAAAGAGGGGAGAATCATGCAGTGAAAGCAGATGGCATAACATTTCTTAAAAGGTGAATTCTGCTTCTGCTAAATCTTCCTCTTGCTTTTTTTCATATCCAAGCTAACCTGTAGCCTTTAAATTGCTGGACTTTATGGTGCATTATGGAAATCTGGGTAGAAAGATTACTTCCCTTTTATGTACTGAAGCCTTTAACTTCCTTTGCATTTCAGTCTGTTAATAACAGATGATAGCAGCATTCAACAGCATGAGAAACAGGGGTCAAAGAAGTACCATGTTATAAAACTATTAATGAAAGTCTCTTTTCTGTTCACGTCTGTGTTAGAAACCAAAACTAAAATATAGACTAGACGCAGCAGGTAGGTGGGCATTATATTCACATCTCTCAGACAATATAAATTTCCCCATCACAGAGTAGGAAATAATGACTTCATACAAAAGATTTACATTGCAGTAAAACACTTCTGACTCACACTACATTTAGGAGGTTAAATGCACATTTGAGCTCTCAAATGTTCAAGTTTAAAAGCAGCTTATTAATGCAAAAAGTATTCTGCCCTGGTTCTCTTATTACATTTCGATTTATTAGACTAAATCCAGACCTGATATAAGAGCTCATCAATCCTGAAATGCTACTTGGTTCAAATTTCTGTATGATGAATATCAGTGTAACTACTTGATAAATTTAAATTATACATCAATGTAATTTAAACCATTTTGTACAATATACAAGACACACACACAGAGTTCTCTCCGGTGTCAGATGAAAGAGAGCAGAGCAACAGTAGCAACAAGCAGAAGATTCTGAAATACTAGTTTTAAATATATTCCATCTAAAACCCTAAAATAACCTGAGCTCCTACAAAATAAATAAGTAAATTAGCTTCCCTTAATTCACACTCATACAAGGCCAGAAGCCTATCTAAATCATAGAACAGAATTCTTTTTCTTTCTGCTCCTTATCCTACACATGCTTACTCACTGATTTATTGTAGGCTCTGTATTAAATTTATTTTCTAAATCAAAGGTCTGTGATTACACTTTGTTCAAACTAATACCTATCAAGTTGGTCTGAAAAACTTAATGAATGTGACTGTTACACAGAGAATTAGTTAATATGTTAGAATATTTTATGCATTGAAAAATTACAATATCATTCGATCTTCATTAAAAATAAGACTTGGCAGAGTTTTTTCAAGAAGACAAGAATCCTTCAATACTTCATAAATGTTTATGCAGCTTTGCACTTTTTTGCTGAGTGTGCTACTCTACCTGCTAATTACTGCAACTGCTAAACGACCCTCTATTTTTGGAATATCAAAATATACAATACAAAGACACATGAATTAAGAAAGATGTAGAACACAGTGATGAGATTTTTAGCTCCTCAAAGTAAAATTTGTGCTAGGTCTGATCTCAGCACTGCATCTTAATCAGAGTTCAGGCAACTAAGTGGGAACTGGACAAAACACTGCATTTTCAGTTAGTCTTCATTAAAATTCATAAAGAAAATTCAACAGAAATTTCAGCATTTCCCCAAGTTGCTCCCAAGCATTACAGAGACAGCAAATGCTCACATGTATGCAAAAAAATTTGCAAGCTGTTTCCATCTTATGACTGGCTCTGTAAGGCTTTGATTAGGCTTAGCAAAGAGCCAGATTGACTGCAGGTATTGAACAGAACTAGAAAGGCAAAAAAAATTTCTTAATCATTAATTGATGTGTTAAACTAAAAGCCCAATTTCCTTTAATTTGGATTTCATATTACTATTCTATTGCAGATTTGGTTTAGCACATACAGTCTGTTTGGAAACTGGGTGAGCTTTTAGGACCTTACAGTAAGACTCATCCTCGTGCAGGTTCCACAATTTAGACCAGTCTTAGACCAGACTTTGGTCACATTTACAGATAACAACCAAGACAAAAATAACTTTCTTCCTCCATAGAACATATTATTGTTTATTACACTGTTGAAGAGCCCAAGTAAGCTAAGACACACGGACAGAGAAAAAAAATGTGATACCATGAACAAATACAGTTACATCTGAGATGAGCAGGCAATCTTAATATCAAGATATTTAAATTTTTCACAATTTTTGACATGTTAAAGGAAACAGAACAGAAGAAGGGAAAAATAAAAAGGACTTGAGTAGGCCATAACATGAAAACAAATAGAAAAAAGACTGGCATAAGCTCCATCCACTTATGAACATTGAGAAGTAGTCATATCATGCATCTGTAAACAAATTTGCTGTGTATAAAGGCAATACTTTGAATTTACACTTTGCTTTTATAAATAACAGTACAGTTTAGATGAACTGGTCTTAATAAGCACTTAGTGGTTTTGGTCAGAGTTTTCTGTGATAACTTACATTCTAAATATTAGCACTCTGGAACTAGACTGCCAATTTAAAAAAAGAGCTTTGATAAAACCTATTAAATAAGAACTGACTATTTGGATGTACAAAAGGGTTGGAGGTGAGGGCTAAAGGACACTATTACAAACAGAGCATTGACTACTGCTAAAGATGTATAATAACCTCAACACAGTCAAACTGGGTGAACTTTTCACTTCAGTGTTCACGCACATAAATAGCACTAGCCTTTGGAAGAAAGACAAGATAGATAAATGACCATGGACAAGTAATGCCAAATCAGCTAATACAAAGTTCTCTCAGCTGATCTGGAAGCAAATTGCAAATCTCTCGGAAACTGATGTGGCATTTGAAATGACCAAACACCTAGTGTTATTATTACTTGAGCTGAGCAAGTGTTGAATTTGTTTATAAGGAAAAACAAAATGTTAGCTGGAGGGGAAAAAAAGTATGAGTGTCTTCACCTGACAGAATGAAAGGCCTTCTGAATAAGTTTTGAAGATAACAGAACACACAATTCTGAGGCTCTAGTGCTGCCAAATATATTAGACTAAATTTATGGTTTAAGGTTTCTCAATGCAGTTCATTTGGCTAGAAAGTTTTCTCTCTCATTTATCTGGTCTCCAACATTTGATAAAAGAGCTACTTAAGTCATTAGTGGAAGGTGCAAAAGATAGTCATTAGTAAAATATCTGCCTAAGTAACAACAAAAGGTTGTTTATAGGTAGGAAACTTTCACATTTCAGATCTCATCAGCTGAATTTTTCTGAAGACCTAATTAGTGGATTTGCCATATCAACAGATAACATATGAATAGGAAATGCTAACATTTTGGAAGGTAAGATCAGAACATATATAATATTTAAAAAAATAAAAGAAAATAATAGAGACTGAGCATGTATAATTTTAGGTACAAGCCAGGAGCTCTTCATTAGGGAATGACCAAGAGCTCCAATATAAAGAGGCAACCCAAGAAACAATGATGAATTACCAATCTGGTCAGTAAGTTAAAAAGTCAACATACTCCATTTCCAGTAGTAACAATATACAAGCTTGATTATGCAATTCACAGAAGACAAATTACAACCGGAAAAGCCTTTACAATAAGCAGTGGAGGGGATTCTAACAAGAAATGCCTAAGGCAGCTCAATTTCTTTAGACTACATAAAGTAGTCGCTGAAAAGAAGTATGACAACCTCCTTCTGTGCTTAGAATCTGCAAAGTCTCAAGAAGAAAAACTCATCCCAACAGGTAACTTCCCCAAGAGAGGGCCATTTCAGTACAGCAGTAAACAGGAAAACATTTACGCTGAGTAAGTAGAAGCATCTTTTCAAACAAAAATTATGTTCTAGAACACATTTCCAAATAAGACTGCGAGAATAAGGAGTCTAGAGATTTTAAGTGTGAAGCAAAGAATTCTGAAAGGTATAATACAGCACAGGCGATGGCAGAAGCTTAAGTCACGTGATCTTTTCAATTCACTCTACCTAAAGCATCAATTCCCAACACCTTTCTGATGGCATGGATTTAAAAAGGGTATGTGACATAATGGGGAATGAGAGTGCAAGAAACCAATTCTTGGCACTCTGGCTGCTGCCTAAGTTACAGCATGAAGAATTCCTGGGTATCTGTAGTCACGAACTAAGCCTTCACTTTTGAGCAAGTGTTTTTATTTACAAATGTCTTCTAGTGCAGATATGACCTTTATATTTATGAGGAAACTGTCCTTCCAAATAATGTTTGTTTAAAATATTAATCAAGACAAAATACATTAGGAAGTGTATGATCGGGTATGACCAGTCTGCCTTGATTTTTTTTCATGCAACACACTGAATTCAAAACTTTACATTAGAATTAAACTGCTAATTGATTGTAAAGTGCTTCCCAAAGAAGTAAATACCAGAAACAAAAGCATATAATCTATTCCCAGAACATTATTTTTAATCTTTCCAAAGATAGATGACCTGTCCCAAAATCAAGCCATTCTTTGTAATTTATCTATCAACAAATGGCATATGGAAATGGAGCAGCATTAACTTTACAATTTTAAATATTTAGAACCAAGGCAGGAAACGAAATGTTTTCTAAAGAGGTGAAATGCATGTAAATGTGCATTTGCATGTGCAGGAAAGACTACAAGAGTATGACACAATCCTTAAGCCTTCCTCTGTAAAACATAAAATCAAGATTTAAACCAATAATAATCAGTATGTGAAGGACAAAATCTTGTTATCATTGACTGAGTCTCCCTTCTGCTTTGTATGCACATTTAAGTTTTTTAATTGTCATCCTCCCTACACGGAAATATCTCTTCAAGAAGTACTTAAGATAGGAAATGTTAAAAAAAAAATACATCAAGATGCTTTGCTCTTCTATATGCCTTATGTCACTTGTATCTACTGTATGAGAATTTCAGTAAAAGCAGTTCAAGCATTAAACTGAGTCCTGAGATTAAGCTCATCAAGCACATTAGGTCTTTAACCTGACACAAATAAGTATAAGGAGCTGCCATTTAACCTACCTCTGGAACACAGATTGATTGAAGCATATTCTTTTAAAAAAATAATTATTTCAAACAGCCTGCTCTTGCACTGTATTATGACTATATGTAAGATTCCTCACTATAGGTAGGTTATTTATTTCAGCATAATCTGTACACTGCCTAATTAACCATGAGGATTGTGTTATAAAGGTAAAAACAAATGCTTGGAAATGATGAAGAATGTTTACTTTATCTTATTTTTCACAGAGCAAATGCAATCTTTCACCTGCCTCTGTAGCCATTTTCTGTTTCTCTGAAAGACAGGAACCATTTCAGCATGGATATGAAGATAAAATACTTCCCTTTGTTATCACTGCCAGCACCTTATGAAATACGACCCTTAAGTTACATTTTGAATCCTTTTGTTGATATTACATTCCTTTATCACTGCCTGACAAATCTCATCTAAATATCAAAAAGACACCCCAACATTCATACCTCCCAGTATTAAATGCAAAACAATGTTTGTCCTGGTTTGAGTGAGAACAGAACTAATTCTGTTCTGTAACTTTACATTTCAGCTCAGTTCTTCTAACTAACTACATTTTTGGAGGGTAGCAGCCTGTTCTCACAGACAGTGTCTGCTTCTAGCAGTGATAACAGCCCATGTTTAGGGTTACTACCAAGGATTGGTGTGCAGACCAAGGCCACTGCTGGATCTTGTGTACCGTACTGTGGGATGCAGAAAAGAAAAAGGCTGCATCTGCAGGGAGGAGCAGACAGGATAGGTGACCCCAAACTGACCAATGAGGTATTCCATCCCACATATACAGCATATTTGGCTTAGAGCTGAGGGATCCGAAGGGTTTCTGGGCTCTTCTCCCCTCTTGGACTGCTTGGCCAGCTTTGCTTGGCTTGTGTTCTCTTTTGGTTCTTTCCTCAGAGTACCCAAGGAGGACTCTGTCCGTTCTGCCTTTGACCCCAGTCTGTGTGTTCCTGAACCCGGTACCAGAATCCAGCTCCTCAACACAGCTCCCGTCTGCTGCGGGGCCCAGTC
>WTSP01027246.1:138390-166104 GCA_025331215.1 Actenoides lindsayi | reverse complement strand
TATTTGTATATATTCCATTTTTATAATTATTAATTTCATTTTCATGAAAGCTGTTCTAGTTTCCTTTTCTAATCGCTCAGTCTCTCTCCCTTATTCCTTTCCTCTTCCCCTTTGGGGAGGGAGGGGGGTTAACAGAGAGCGTCTGTTATAGGTCCAAGGGGCTGCCCTGACCCTAAACTGTGACAATGTTCTTTTCTATTTATAACTCATATGTTTAAAATTAAAACTGAAGTTCAAAAAAATTATACAGGTAAAGTATTGTTCTTCTGCAAGTCCGAGGGGCAAACAAAGGTACAGTTGAGCCAGGACAACAGGTTTTACTGTCTTGTCTTACTTTTTTTTAACTGCTGCTAAAATTTCGTATTGGTAACAGGAATGTGTTGAGTCTGTTGTAGCCTGTGAGGCTTTTAAAGTCTTTCCTGTAATTAGAAGAGCAGTGCTGCAAGATCATACTAGAAGATATGGTAGTGCTCTGTTTAGGGACCAACCTGAACCATGAATGATGAATGCACATAAGCCCAGAGCTCTTCTGTAGACTTGACAGAGACGGGATTATTTAAGTTCTTTGGTTGCCTCAGATTCAGCAGGCATTCTCGAACCCTGCTTCTGTGGCAGCGGCCGGCTCGGGTGATTTCAACTTCATAGGAACCTCCTTTAAGCAATCATACCAAACTGTCCTAAAAATAGGTCCTTATGTTCAAGAGGACAAGTAACAATTTCCCTGAAGCCAAGCTCGCTTTTATGACGAATTTTTAAAAGAATTTTTATTTAGCTTGCTTTTTTACTCTTTTTTGAGTAAAACTATTGAAATACTCTAACTTCTTTTCCTCTCCCCTCATTACAGAACACAGAGAAAGAGTAGATTTAAGTGAGGTCTTAAAGTAAATTCGGAAGAGGTTTTATCTAAACAATGCCTCCAAATGTCAGCTATATTCCCATGCACTAAATAAACAGTCACATTTCCCCAGCTCAAACTGCTCAGTGCATACTGGAGAAGGGATTCAGAAACATAACTTTCTGATTAGGCAAGAACTCAAAACTTGGTGAGACCAATTTCAGGGCTTTTTGCAGCCTCTATTGCAAGAAGTTTTACCTCGCCCTTTAGCATATTGTTATCTATCAAAAAGTAGGAAATAAGCATCTTCTAGTAGATTTTTTTTCAGGCCCTTCATGATAACTGCTTTTTCAGCTTGCACTAGAAAGGAGGCTGTCTTGTTTAGAGTAACTACTACTAGTCTTAAATGAAATACAAGAACTGGGGTAGCACTATTGATGGTAAAATGAAACAACAAAGCAGCTCAGGTTTTTAAAATCACTTGAATAATGTACAACTACAGAAACTACACTTGACTTGAAGCCACAACAGAGCTCAGCGCATGCACCCAAATCATCATCCATGTCCTGTTTTGTTTCTTGGGTTCAGATTTACAGCTAAGCCTCCAGGAACATACTCCTGTTTCTGGAGGGTTTTGCTGCCTTTCCTTTTACTTGTCTGCACTAATTACTACAGTTACACTTTACTGGTGTACTTGCATTTTCCAGTAAAGGTAACATCCATGTGTACATTGCAAAACATCCCATACTCAGTATTAGAAAATGGGAGCAATTAGAAGGGACCTCTGTAGATCATCTAGTCCAACCTCCCTGCCAAAGCAAGTTTGCCTAGAGCAGGTTGTACAGGATGACCTCTATGTGGGTTCTGAACCTCCCTTGACCTGCTGGTCACACTCTTCATAATGCACCCCAGGATACTACTGGACTTCTTGTCTACAAGGGCACATTGCAGGCTCATGGTTACCTTGTCCACCAGGACAGGTCTTCATCCGCAGAGCTGCTTTCCAGCAGGTCAACCCCTAACCTGCACTGGTGCAGAGGATAATTCCTACTCTAGAGTCCTACAAAGACTCCACACTTGCCCTTGTTGAACTTTAGGTTCCACGCTGCTCAGCTCTCCAGTCTGTCCAAATATTAATTGCAAAATAAGTTAATAAGAAGTGCACACATTGCACAGCTATTTGGACAAAAAATTACAGGAACATCCCAGGAAATTTATCCCAAATTTTGGCCCTCACTGAAGGAGTCCAGTCAAACACCATGTCAGGAAACACATGCTGTCTACCTACCTGCTTCTTCTCCAAGGAGTTTAAAAATTATACTTCTATTCAGATCTTGCACTAGTCTGTTTTGCTTTGAACTTTTAAGTACTTTTCATAAGTCTAATGTGTACTATATAAACTTTTAAATAAGACATTTTATTCATAATCAGTACCAGAATTTTTAATTGCAATATATTCACTTAAAAAGGTCAGTTTCCAGCGTCTTTTGGAAAGTGGGGTTTTGCGTTCTGCTCATATAATCTGCATTTTATTAATTTGCTAAATTCATTTTGCATGCATAATAAATATCTTTTGCACTAGAATACAGTCTCATGACTGTCATTTACTCCTTAATGAAAGACGAAGAAGTTAGGACAGTGTGACTGATAAGCGAACCGATACCTCACGTCAGTTTACAAAACAAGGCAAATCCTTGCTTACATACCAATTAAGCTCACTGTTTATGATAATCTGATCTCAGGCTTACGTAAAGTTAATAGAAAGAGAAAAGATGTGCTTTGCCGTACTGGCAGGTTATGGAAAACAATTTTTTAAACGTGCACTTTATCATTTTCATAAAATGTCACAATGGTCAAGGTATACTTCAGCAGGAATGTGGGTAATTGAAACGCATCAGAATTCCCCGTGGGGCCTCATTCTGAATGGACTCATGCTCCTTGCAAGGATAAGTTTTCACTAAACTTAAAAAGAAAAAGCTTTAACGTGGATTGCTTTGTAACAAATGGGAAGACATTGCCTCTATGTGGGAAGGAAAAGATTGTGCAGCTCAGGAAGAAAACCAACCAACAATGCAATAAAAATGATTATATGATACCTAAACAATTAAATGCATCTGCAATCAAATTGTACCACTGTTTGAAGGCTATGTTTCAGTTACAGTATTAAGCAACTTTTAATTTATGTAATTAACAGCTACATAAGGCAGCACAAAATCAGCAATGCTTTTCACATTAGAAAATAATTTTCTTTTAAAAACTGCTTATAGTTGAATAACTGCTCCAGTATGTTAGGGAAGAAACCAGTCTTGGGAACTCATTTTGAGGATGGGAGTTTTCTTACATATTCTTGCTGATATTTTATTTAATTTTTTTTTACTGTTTGTGCTGGTAGTATCTACTATGGGCTGTGTTTTGGATTTGTGCTGAAGTCAGAAGAACTTAACTGAAAAGTAAAGTCACTGAACGGAATTAGTTCTCTTCTCAATCAAAACAGGACAACCATAACAGGCCTTTTCTGCTCTTCACCCCACCCCACCAGCAAGTAGGCTGGGGGTACACAAGAAGATGGGAGGGGACATTGCCAGGACAGCTGGCCAAGGGATATTCCAGACCACATGACATCATGCTCAGCATAGAAAGTTGGGGAAAAAGGACTTGTGTTTCCAAGTCACCATTAAAGGTGATGGAGTCCTGCTGTCCTGGAGATGGATGAACACCTGCCTGCTGATGGGAAGTAGTGAAAGAATTCCTCAGTTTTCCTTGCACTTGCCTATTAAGCTCTGTTTATCTCAACCCATGAGTTTTCTCACTGTTACCCTTCCAATTCTCTGCTCCAACCTACTAGGTAGAGGAGAGTGAGCAAGTGGCTGCATGAGGTTTAATTGCCAGCTGGGGTTAAACCACAACACTATTATTCTTTAATCTTTCAGTGACCTCATCAATTCATATTTAAATCATTCCAAGTCCTAACGCAACTTTAGCTGATTGCCATCACAAAAAACAATACCATATTTGAGTGCTAGAACCAGAAGCGATCAATGTTGATCTTAAATTCACTTTGGGACAACTACAAAGTCAAATGGGTAACAAAGAAACCTCTCTATGACACACAACAAAATACTCATCAGATAGTAATTGCTTTATATGAGCCCTTCCAGATTTTAGAAGAAAACTTCTGCAGTTGACTTTTTATTATTAGCAAGAAAGAAAACTTTTTAAAAATACATTTGATTTTAAAGCAAAAACAACTGCATGCCCATATGATAGAGAATCAATTATCTTTCATCAAACAGCTTATGGAATTCTTGGCCAGCTCCTGACAGCCCTATCAGTATATATTCACTTGTATCACACATTTTCTCTCAAAAAAAGGGAAGCAATTAGTTCAGACTAAACTGCAAGAACTTCATTTCTTAGCATGATACCCAAAAATACACCCAGTTTGAAAATAAATAAATAAATCCTTCGAAGGATCTTTATTAAGCTTCATTTTTGCCAAGTAGCTTTTTCAGTAAAGGTTGGAAAGTCAAGGATGCTATTTCAGGACTTTTCCTATTAAGAATGTGTACACAGAAAAATACCATGGCAAATGTCAGGCTGTTACCTGTCCATGGTTTTGAATCCTTTCTACGCAGGTTCCAAAGTGGTCCTGAAACTTCCATTGTTTTCCTTGATGATTAGCTAATATCAGATGGACTGGACAAGTGTCTGAATATAACACAGACCTCAAAACTTAGCAGAACTTAGAATGTGTGGCACAGGATGTTTCCAAAAGGAAATGTGTTATTGAGTTGATATGTTACAGGATTTATCTGGAATCCACTGACCAGTTCTGCTGCAATCACAGAAAATTTCACTCAAAACTATAAGAATTACAGAGAATATTACTAGAAAAAAAAACCCTGATAGAAGAAACCACACATAGCTTCTGAACCATTTATAATCTAGAGCCCAACCTTGACTATAGGTCTCCTTAAGAATACAGTTGTCTGTTTTGTTACACTGGCACAGACCAAATATTGGTTCTTTGACTTTTCTGCAAAGTTTCTAATAGGCAGTTTTCTCATTGCTCAAGTATTTCATGGTCTAAAGAGATACCTTGTTTTTAGCTTCTGACGGCTCTCTGAAAATCACCTTTTATGTTGTGAAGTTGAACATTCTGTGCTCTCAAGACAAATGTTTCTACATTATGGTTCTCATTTTATGGAATCTGACATTGAACGTCTCTCCAGGTTTAAAGTCTAAATTTCCAGACCTGTGAAACCACACTTTTACCATTATTGTCCATCTGGCAATGTCAAAAAAAATCCAGCCATATTTCTCCTCTCAACAAAAATGTCTGTTCCACAGACAAATCCAGAAGCATAGTCTTTGTATCTGATGCACATTTAAAAGATGAAATGCAGTATGTTTAGAATTTTTTTTATCTTCTACCAGTGGATTGTACAACGCACCCAGGACCAGTAATTTCAAGTCGTAAGTCTGATTATACAACAAAGAATCACTGAAATCAACATCATAATGTGTAAGTTAAATTAATTAGATGTCTGCATCTGAAAAGAAGGAGGATTCTATCAATAAAATAAATGTTTTCTGGTGCCTTATAAAACATTTCCTTTTAAGTATACATTGCCTTATCAGCCTTTTAAATTACCCTTATGTAATTTAATTGTTATTGAATTGGGCATGAAACTGTGCTAACATTTGTGGAAGCATTACAACTTTTCATTATTCAATATTTTATACGGAAAAATATTGGGAAGATCTATTACGATATAGATTCACAAATATTTGTTATTTATGAAGTTAACTTTATATATATTACTGCTAAAAAAATGGGAGGGAGGTGTTCAATAGTAAGCATAGAGTAGAATGAGGCTCATCAACATCGGATTCTTTCCTACATAACTTGGGAAACTACTCTTGTGAAGGTAGCATCTGAACAGTTCTAATAGAAATGAGCTACTACAATGACAGAAAAACATAAACATTGCAATAAGCTGTGCTGCCATCTCACAATTATTCTACGTGCAATTCTCCTCCTTGCTATGTGATTGCCAGACAAACCTTATACTAAGGAAAAAGTGACTTGATCAACTACTTCAATTATTTCGGAAATTATTTTTAACACTGGGAGTCCTACAAAATACACAAGTATAATGTTACACAGCAATCACATTGAGAAAAACAATGTTACAAGTATTTTCGAAATTAGCAATACCACTTGATTTTTGAAATAAGAATACTTTCTCCAAGGAAATGGAAAGCTGAACTTGCACTGACAGCTAGCCAAAGTTACCACTTCTTACTGTCCAGTAAGCAGTCCCCAAGGAACCTTCTTTTAAGGGACAAGAATCCAATTGTTCTGCCTTTCTTCACCTGTAATTACCCTAACCTCAGATTTCATAGAGTCCAATTCCCCCCCCCAACAAATGACCTCATTAAATCAGTTTATTTGGAAGGTACCATGTGCCATATTTATAAACAAACGAAATTTTTCCACTGCAAAATTTCAAAAGGTGAGATGTAATTTTAAGTTGTAATTTCTTTCTAACTTCCTGTCCATGTTTACATCTATTTGCATTTCTGTCGAGCTGCTTTTGACCCATATTAATAAAAATGTAATTCTGACATCATCCCCCTGCCATTCTCAAGATGGTCTCAACTCCTACATAAAGAAATCATACAAAATTTTGAACAACTCATGCGGAATCACTTTGAATTAAAAAAAAAAAAAAAATCAAACCTCATCCTGGTTCTATAGATGCTCACATTTAAGCATAAGGTAAAACTCCATCTATTTTTTTTTTTTCTAAGAATATGGTATTTCAGGAAGAGTGCAGCACATTCAAACAGACCATCGACATCAATATGGAAGGTAATGACTTCCCAAAGGAATTGTTACACTTGCCTCATGGACATCCAGCACCATAAACTAATAATCTGTAAAATGCAAATAAGTTTTACCACTCCGGGTACCCCACGTAACCAGTAGCCATTGTATACACAGGATTAAGGTTAAGACATTTACAAAATAATACGTATCTTGTAATAAACTTAGTATGGATTTCTGTTTATGCACAAGGAAGACATAACAATCAGGAAAGCCAAGAATCATTACAGAACTGTAGCAAATGAAACCTTCTTGAATTATATCCTGCAATGGCCAACGCAACTGTAACAACAGTTCAAGGAAACACAACAGAATTATTGCTGATACAGTACAGACCAGTTTGAATAAATCGCATATGAATTCTTATGTAAGGGTACTTGAGAAGGGAAAGTAAGAATATCCATCAAGCAGCAGCACAGAACTTCATTTCCATTATCTTCATCTGCATTAGGGGAGAATGTTAATATGTCTTCAAAACAATTAATTCAATACTAATTGGGACTGAGGAAGCTCACTCTATCTTTTATCCTAATCCTGGTAGTTAAAAGGTGATTTTAATTGCCATAGTAATCAGATATAATGAAGAGCAAAACTGTTTCTGATTAAATAACATTTGCATCAGAATTGCTGTTATATGCTTCTCAGCTCCTAGAAAGCTGTCTTCAGTTCTTTTTTTTCTCTCTCTTGTTCAGATATGCACGTGGAAGCAATACTGCAAGAATTTTGCAGATGTTAAGTCAGATGGGAGCCATGAAAGACTACGTGAAATGTATCATAGCCCAGCCTGCTAGAGGCCTCAAAACCTGGAAACACTACTGAAACACAGCTATAAAGAAAGTTCTCTTTCCATAGAGCTAGTGAATGCTCAAGAAGAGAACCCCTTATCCTACAGAATTCCTCTCCCATAATGAGAAAGAGTGGTTCATGATTCAGAGTGTGAAATTGGAGACCTTTAGGTCTGTTTCTAAGTCACTTCAGTCTATGTCTCCATACCTACCAGGAAAACAGGCACACAGAAGTACCTTACTAGTCCAGCAGTTACAACAAGCAGATGCAGAAGTAATTGCAGAGTGAAAAGAATACCAAAAAGAACCAAGTATTACCAAGCCCTACAGCTACAACTCAAGAGGTGGAGCTGACCATGCACAGTAGTAGTGTTTGGAAGAAAGAGAGCACAAAGGCTGCCAGAATGTCTTGCTGTGGCTTTGACTACGCCACAGGTCAGTTAGAGTCATTCAGGCACTGCACGATGGGAAATATCTACTAATAGTATCAATTTCTGAAATGCAGGTTTTAATATTAAACAGGTCTCACTGTAGACTGTTTTAAATAAATGATATATACAATGCACTTTCTCGGTAGAGTTTAAAATTTAGTTTGAAAGACTTTAATGCAAGTAAGAGGAGAAAACCATGACAATATAATAATATACTTCTCTTGGACAAATTCAACCAAGTCTAACAATTCTGATATTTTTTTTTTAATAAGTCTGGAAAAAAAGTGTTTACATGCACATTAGTATCTTCCTCAGAACTACTTGAGCATGTCACAGATAGGTAAAAATTGTGTTGGGTGTTTCATAAGTTGACCACTACATAATGCCTGGTCTATCATACTGCTTTTATAGAAAGAAAAGCTGCCTTTACACAGCCTTTTCTGTCCAAAACATCTCATTTGTATCAACAATTTATCCCAAATCATGCCAAATCCATTGACAACAACTGAAGAAACAACTTCCAATACAACTGACATACACCCTGCTATAATGTCATTTTCTTGAAGCAAACAGAAGTGTACATGTTGAATAGGTTTCTCCTTTAATTTTTTAGTTTACAAGTTATATGTTGGATTTTGTCACCTAGTTTTTCATGAAAAAACTTTGAAATGTGGACATGTTTTAAGATGTATACTTACTTACGTCTGTATAATGTGGTCAAGTGCAAATCACATTAAAGTTTATATGGAGTTGAGAGCTTTTCTGTACTTTACATTAATCTTTACTCACATTGGAACGTTTACCAGGATTTATATCAGTTTGCACATAGTATTCATGTGGCATCTCAGTTACACAACACACAAAACACCGAACTGAGTAAGCTGGTCCTTAAAATATTGGTAACTCTGAGATTACTTCATAACTACATATTATACAGGACAGTTCTTGATTCTGGCCACATTACAGTTTTCTGCTCTCTCAGTTACATCAAGAAACAGACATTAATTGTAATATTTAAATAATTCTAAGTAATTATAATTTAGATTATCCAGTGGCCACAAAAAACCAAACAAACTTGTACCTGCATAACCAGGCAACAGCAAAAAATACTTATTTAAAGAATTACACGCTGAAAAGCTGGGAAAATGCAGGAACACTATCACTCTGACCTGAATGACCATAGCAATATGTTAAAATTTTATTTGTGAAGATATAGCTAGAGAAATAATTTCAAAATACTTAGGTTAAAAAACCCTTTGGGTGAAAATCACCTTGTCAAAATGACAGCTTGAGAGGACATCTGTGTCCTTCCTTTAAGTCTACTGTGTCACATGCACTTAGACAAACGTACAAACTATTTATATAAGCAGTAATGACCATACAGAAATAGATGTATCAAGAAAAAAAAGTAGTTACTTGGCAAAAACAGTTAATTGACCATCAGCGTCATGGAATCCAGAGGGAATGGAGCTATTCCCCTGCCTCCTATCATGGCAACAGAGTTATAATATGTGAAATGGATATTTCAAAAATGGATAAAATATTTTAGAAGTATTTAACTTTGTGTCACTTGTTTAGAAACATCAGTTACTTAAATGACAGCTTTGTGCATTTGGTCAAGTCCAGTGATTCATGTATTTGCAGTTTCAATAAAAAGGAAATATAATGCAAAACATAAACTTCAGTTATATCTCTTAATAGGAAAAGTCTTCTTCTCCAAGACTCCTCATCTATTCAAAAACATTACCAGATGTAGTCAGGTATGCTCTCACCTGCCCTCGCCAGTTGGGCTGAAACAAGTTAGGGAAGTGCAGCTACAAGCTGTTAGCTGCAGCCCTTCAACACAGCCCATTTCACTGGTAACTGTATCTACGTGGGCTTCTCATCCTTTCCAACAGCTATTAACATGTTATAACGGCTACAGTGTCTGAAGTGGTAGCTAAAACTAACATCTGTCAGTGTGTCTCCAAGTGCACTGGTAGAGGGGAGGGTGATGATGGGATATTTAGGTTCTTATCCTACTCAGAGAAAAGTGCCTGGCCAGGTTACAAAGGGCTTTTTTTTTTTGTGTCAGGTGACAGATATGAAAGAAAGATTACCCAAGTACTTAAAGAATGGATCGGAAAGGTCTCATTAGACATCTCCATGAGATTAACTTCACAAAACACTGAAAATATATTTATGCATCACCTTTACTTAAATTTTATATTTTGTTTCTATTTAAATTGCAATTATTAGAAGAATCTTTATATGACGTAGAGTTTAAGTTTGGCATCTATATAAAGCAAGTTGTTCACTGAAATTCAAGCTACAGTGTATTCCATGCAGTGTCACTGTCACTTCAAGCAAGGCCAAAAATAACATGGTAGCACTGCAGAAACCCTCCAAAACAGCCCTGGGGGTATCACTTGAAAACAACAGAAACCAGTCAAATAAACAGCACAATTCTGAGACTTCGTGGGATAGTGATGGACAAAAAAAGACACACACAAATTTTTAACAGATTCCCATATAAATAATTTGTTTTCTATCACAGTACTCAAATTACAGCACATTAATATAAATTCATTTTAAAAACTCATAATGCAAAGAATGTACTGGGAAAACCAGTTTATCACAATCAGGAAATACAAGAGCAAATCTAATTTATGATTTCTTAAAATATAATTAATAGTACAGACAAACTGATCATAGATTTTTCACTTGTAAATAAAACTTGTTCTCACTTTGTCCACTTTGTTTCTGCAGATTTATATATGGTTTGCTCATTTTTACCAAATTTAAATTGTGAAATTACTTAGCAGGAAAGAAAGCACAAGGTTGTGACACTTGTGTAGATATATCAATAGAGCTAAAACAGCACTACCTCCTGAAATCATTGTCAGAATGAATCACATTTATAAAGTAATGCTTAAATAGATGACATATTTGTAAGATACAAGTGTAGTTGTGCACGTTCTGCAGAAATGTGGTGACCAAAGAGGTAGGGGAGGTTGGCTGGCTAACATTCCTTGAGGGCTGGCTGTCCATGCACAAGTTACAGATTTTCACCAGGGCTGAGAAACTTATCCACGTGCCAGAAATAGTGGCATTCTACGTAGACATGACACCAAATGGTATCCTAAGTGTTACATGACCAGATTTTTGCACTATTACATATCAGAGATGGAAATTCTGACTAGTACCTTGTCTTCTCCTAGTTTCACAGTAATCCACTTAATTGCTGGAGTGGGTCTCTTTGCCTGGTCTAGTCTTTATCCAGTATTTTTCATGCTTCTATAAACTGACTTTAGAGATGCTTTATCTATGTCCTTGAAAGACAGTGTCATTTCTGAATTTATACCCATTTGAACAGTCTCCAGCATAACACCATGTAACTTTGCCATAATTATATGGCTTACTGCAACATCATCCTTACAAAAAAGTTATACATCACATCATCTACAAAAAACCCACAACAATCAGCAGTTTTGAGTCATTATGTACCTGTTGAGACTGTTCAGTAGATAAAAAGGACAAGTGGTTTACAGCTGCGTCAGATTAGCAGATTGCCACAAACTCATGGAAACTGAACAAAAAATTGGCAGCCTCAAATTAGATCTTGCACAATCCAATGTACAGTTTTACTACCACCTCTACTCGCCTTCTGGAGTCAAAGAGGTGAAGAATAAAGCCTGGATTTTACAATAGGATTTTACAACAAGATTCTGGAAATCTGTACAGCAACAATACCAGGACCACTTGATCCCTCCTACTTTCTTACTGTGGCCTTATGCAAAATACAATGTTCTCATAGCTGACAAGCTCAACACGTTGCTTTTTAACATGCTGAAATGTTACTCGATACTTAGGTTCCAAGCTCAACCAGCTATTCCATCTCCTAATAGGACTGCTGGGAGAACATCCATTATAATATGGAGCCTCCAAGCCCAAAAAGAGAGACATTAATTGCCACGCTACCTTGATTATAGAGATGTTTACAGAATGAAATTAACAACAAAGCAAGTAAGATACTTCTTCTTGGAAGTAAATCCATATTAAAAAAAAAAATCAATTAACTGCTGCAAATGGAAACAAGCCAATAATTCACAACAAAATGCCTTGAAAGGAACATTAGACATATTAACACGTAATTGGGTATGCTAAAACAAAAGAGAATTTTCACTGAAAAAGTTAACCTTTTTTTTCCAGCTTTCAAAACAGATAGCAAGTATTTTTCACATTGATCAGGAACAGCCTTCAGTTTGTTAGTCCTTTCTTTTTCTTTTCATAAATCTCTCTACTAAAAATGATGCCTTACCTTTGTTCATATCAATCAACTGCTGTTTCTTCTTCTGTCGCTCCAGTTTCTCTCGTTCAGCCTTCTCTTTTGCCAACTTGGCTCTCTTCGTTTTCTCCTCCATTTCCCTTCTTTTGTTGTTTTCTTTTAATGCCTCCTGCATTAAATAAAATGAACATGGGTGTCTATATGTAGTAGGTCTGGCTGAGCTGCCAGGAAAACTAGAAAGAATAACAAAAATGACCTTGTCTGCACAGATGGTGCATTTACATCCGATGAGGGTGAAAAAAACCCCAGGGACTAGCACCCAATACTTCAAGCATCTTCAGAAATCTTAGAGGAAATATAATTTACCATACTATTTGTACACATCAGCATTATTAGATATTTAGAAGAAGGAAAATTGAAATAGCTTTTCCTTCATGGTGAATGAAAAAGTTCCAGATTTTCCAGCAGTAACATATTTGGTTTTGCCGATTTTTTTTTCTGTTTCTTTGGCTTCGGTTGTTTGTTGTTGTGGGTTTTATTGGTGTTGGTTTGGGTTTTTTTGTTTGGTTGTTTGTTGTTGTTTTGGGTGGTTTTGGGTTTTTTTGTTTGGGTTTGTTTTTTGTATTAAGACTGTAATTCTAGCTTAAACCTGTACCTTGCTGTTAGAGGGGATGAGCAAGGATGAATCCCAGTTCCCACTATAATAGGCTTCAATTACAAGCAACTGAAACTTAATTACTAAAATTTAAGACACAGTTCCTCAAATATTTCTGTTGAAATAGCCAAAGCAGTATGAATCACTTAAAGATGGAAAATACATCAAAAGTAAGGGAGAACAGCT
Source organism: Actenoides lindsayi (assembly GCA_025331215.1). NCBI lineage: Eukaryota > Metazoa > Chordata > Aves > Coraciiformes > Alcedinidae > Actenoides > Actenoides lindsayi. The sequence continues at coordinate 153,052 of WTSP01027246.1, read as the reverse complement.
GAGTTTATAGATTAAAATTACAAACCTAAGGTCACTGAGTCAACACGTTACACAAACTATCAAACAAAAAAACATAAGCTAACATCCCTGGATTAAAAAACCTACAACAAAACAACCACTTGCCATGATCTTGCCCCCAGCCAGTGTAGAACATATCCTCTTTTTCCAAAGGAGATTAAGCTCGTTTTCTTGCTGTGGAGGGTTGACCTTGGCTGGCAGCCGGAGGCCTACATAGCCACTCTCTCTCACCCTCCTCAACAGGATGGGGAGGGAAGAAGATGACAAGATTTTCCTCTACCCCCACTCCCCACTCCAAGCAACGCAGCAGGAACGGGTGGGGAAGGGGAACATTTCCTCTCTGCCACTCCTTCCTCCTCACACTTCTCACCTGCTCCACTGTGGGGGGTCCCTGCAAGCTACAGTCCCACAGGACAAACCTGCTCCAGCAGAGGAGCCTCCGCTGCCTGCAGGGAGTCCCTGCGCCGGGGCCTGGAGCCCCTTCTCCTTTGCCAGCCCTGGCGCTCCCGGGGCTGTTTCTCACACCTTTTCCCCTCGCTGCCAGGCAACATTTTGCCCTTTCCTAAACCATTTTTTCACACAGGCACCACCAGGTTCACTACTGGGCTGAGGTGGGGCTGTTGGGGAACCAGAGGAGGTCCCTGCAGACCCCTGCTGCCAGTATTACACTTGGCTTTTCACAAATCCCTTCATAACTCTTTTTACATCGCCTGCTCCCTCAAAAGAGAGAAATATTTGAATTCCTTTAAGCTGTTCCCCGAGATCCTAAATTTCTCCTTCCCTAAGATTCGTTAATCTTGAAGAAATTAACTGAAATCTATCATGATGGAATTTCAACTAACATCACAGAGATGATGAATGTTAGGGATCATTTTCTTACTCATATTTACAAATTCATAGTTACAAATGTATTGCTCCCTTTCCTCTCCATCTCACAGTATACTAATATGCTCTACCTACAAGTACTGTAGATCTGGGCTTCAGATGATTTTGGGAGTCCCTAAACAATATATCCAACAAGTAGTAATAAACATCATGGATCCAAAATTGTCCAGCAATAACATGGCACGTGCTCATTAATGAGGTTTCAAGTTAAAAAGCGTTCAGCTTTCATAAGAGTCTATACTTACTAAGAGCATAAGTTAAATGGCTTCCATGTCTTTATTTGCTATGTAATTTGATCATGCCTTAAAAACTGGGAAAATCATATATGTTCACAAATAAAAAGATTTCTTTGTGGATATTTTTGTAAATATCCAAGACAATATATCAGTTGCTGTTCCACAAGTTACATTTCCTTAAAAAATTTGGGGCAGACTAGCATTACACAATTCTATACATTTCTCAGCAATGACATTTCAAATGTTACTAAATTAAGCTGAGTATTCACCTTACTGTGTACCTGCTAGGAATAAAATACATACCCCAACTGCCACTTTCACAAGAAAATCCTATCTAAAGCACTTTTCAGCGCTAAAATTAATATAAATTATATCAGTATTTGGTAATCCAAGACTCACAAACACTAGCAAATAGGGAATATTTGCTCCAGCAAGGGACAAAATATTTCAGAATGCATATGCCATTTAAAGAGTTTACTGAGGTAAAATACTGCACCTAGCAGCCCCTGCAATAGCTGATACTGTTTTGCAGAGATGCTGCATACCACAGTTACCAGTGATGTTACTTGGGGATGCACTTGAAAACTGAACTGGCACTGCATTTGTTGTACCATCACACTGAGAAACACCTTTTCTTTCAGAAAAAACAGAAAAGAGAATTGAGAATTAAAGGAGAAAATCAATGTTTTATCCTTTTTGGTTTTGGACAGTTCTGTCTCTGCACATTCAATCACACTTGACAGAGATTTCATTTTACTGCAACTTCACAGGCTGTAATGAAAGTAAATGCCCACAATCTTATGAGAGAAAGCAAATAAGAAATGTCATGGCTGAACTAGTAGCCCACTAGCCATTGACATGCTATGATTAGAACATAGATTCTGTCACATTTTCTAACACAAAGACTACAGTAGACTGAACTAAACAAGCACTGAAGTTATTTTATCTGGAAATTCACTTGGAGACAGACTGCCAGTTCTAGCTGGAGGAAGATTATATGAAACAATATGAAAATACAGATCGCAGTTCATAAAATACACTGGCTAACAATGATTATTCAAACAAAAGCCATTCAAAAGAAACATTTAATCTTCCTGGAGAATAAGATAACAATAAGATAGAGCAGGTAGAGGTTGAAGTAAAAGGGCATTAACACCCAGCAATTTCTGCAGTGGCCAGACCAGGCACTCTGCAAGGCAGGAGAAAGAAACCCCAGCAGAGCATCACACCAACACACCTCTGGAGCTCTTGGTCCCTACCTAACAGTGCAATACAGCATTGCACACGTACAGCTTCAGAAGCATTTTCATAATAGCGTAAAAGGGTTAAAAAAAAATCCCCAAGGATGATAGCTTTGAATCATCACCATTGTTTAGTACATGCATCCCTTTCCTTCATGAACTATCTCAGAAGCAAACCACCTGGAATGTACTTGTTTGTTATTACTCTCCATCTGGCAGTCCAACTCTTAACCATTTCATATTTATGTCATTTACTACTGTACGTTTAGAGTTGGATGAAAGCCTGAAAATAAATCATTTGCAAGAACATACTCCCAGTTGTTTTCAAGTTACGTGCTGAAAGCCAACTACATATGTATTCATCTGTATTTATATACATACTTCATATTTGAACTAATATTGCTAACAAATTTGATCATGGTTTATCAAGGCTGAATGAAGATGACTGTAAATAAAGGTAAAAAGAATTTTGACTCAGATGTATAGTGGTTTCTACAGAATTTGCTCTGCCTGAATTATTCCACCAACCCTTTAAGTTACCTTCTCTGCAGTTTCACCACAAAGGGCTATTTTTCTCTTTCATGTGGCTTCGATTACTTCATTATTTACTATTTCCTCACTTTCTAGACCTCCAGACTGTGGATGAGCCTAACAATTTCTAACACAAAAGTGACATGATTCTGCACCTGCCTTACCACAGTGTTATTTGAACCCCACCAATCTTAAGCCTTAAATTAAAAGAAATATGGACATCATCTCATGCCTTCACCTCTCTTTGGCCTACTTTTATACTCCTCTATACTTGTTCTCTGGGGATGTAATTTCTGCGTAGGTCTGCAGGCCAAATTACCTAAAAAGGTAGATATCTATTTGAATACTGAAAAAATAGCTCTGTAATTGGCATTACTTTTAACTAAGGGGGGGTGAGGGGCTGGCGGAGAAGGGAGAAGAACCAAAATTCTGTTAGTGCAATGTAGCTCAAAAGTGAAAAGTACATATGAGTGTTCATAGGTATATGCTACACAACTATATTTATTCCCTAATTAAACTATAAAACCAAATTAATATACCAGTCACAAAGGAAACAAATGTCACAAAGCAAGCAGCAATCTGAGTTAAAAATAAAAGCCTTCCCAACAGCTTTGGAAAATATTTTGACAAGCATTCATCTAGTTACTGTCTTCTCAAAACACGTAAGTGGATGCAAAATCTGAAATAATTTCCAAGTGAATCTCAACAGACAGAAGTATTTTAATCTATGCAAGCCCTATTCATGACACGCTGTATTTCTGGTGAGTGCATAACAACATGTAGTTTTGCTAATTCGACTGCAAATTAAAAGTTAGAGAAAGTTTGAGGTGTTTGGGTTTTTTGCTTAAATAAAACCAAAACCAAATTATTGTCTCTCCTAGCAGAGAAATAAATTCAGCAAGGAATATTATCTCTTGTTAAGGGAGCTAGTTGAAGGGGCACATAGCTTGATGTTCTCCCTTGTGTTTATTAGCATTCACTGAAGTAAGGCTCTTGTACTCAGGACTGCCAGTTTATAGCTTGGCTTCCTTAAGAGGCAAATAAAAAATTAATGTCTCTCTTGCATTCTGCACATATCTTAGGTTTTGACAGACAAACAGATATTCACACATCAACATAGTTGTAAATAGACTCTCAAAGGTAAATTATTAAAAACAAGAAGAAAGAAAACAAACTGTACTGCACAAATCTCCTTGGGTATTAAAGATGCAGTTGGTTACGAAGCGGTCATGCACCAATAATGAAGGCTGCCTGTGATCCCTCAGGCCTTCCCTAAATTTGCCTTGCAACTGCAAAATATGTGAACTGAAGTTCCAGTAGGAAAAAAAAAATAAAATCTTTTTCAGTCATAACTCATTAGGAACAACAAACTCAGATTAACTGGAATTTAATCTATAGAAATAGAGAGAGTTAAAATACAACAGATTGAGCAATCAGTTTACATGTAAAAGAAAGATCTTTCATGAGTATTCCTTGGAGGATAACATACTCAAATACATTGTTATCCTTATGAAAATAATATAAAAGAGATGCAATGAGCTGGTATTAAACAAGAGCGGACAAATTGAATTTCCTGATGGGTGGTCATGAACCAGTAAGTCGAAAAGATTATGTTTGGGATACTGCCCTATGGTTCATGCATCAGAGCCATTACATCTGACATGAAATGTCTTTGGCATGCCATTACAGATAAAGACCTTTGGCAAGTGTAGCTGCTGTTGTATATTCAGGTAGGGAGAAGGGTCTTGCTGTCAGCTTATCAGCTGTGTTGCAAAAACACAATTGTCTAGCAGTGTAAGGTAGAAGAGGTTTTCGGTGTCTACTGAACCAAGTTTAAGGCTACCAATGAAAACCTATATTGTATGTCTTAATTACTTAACAGTACAGGTTTGAATAATTAGTCAATAGCCCTCAAGTGCCTAGATTTGGGACTGGTTTAATAGCTCCTTTAAATCAATATTTGGATACCAGACTAAACACGTATGCCTTATTCAAATCACTCCTGAAAGAGACAGAGAGCTGAAAAATACACACGTGAAGAAAACTGTATTACTATTACATACACACACACACAAAACAAACAAAAAACAAGCAAACAACAAATTTAAAACCCCAGCAAAACACACATTAGCTGTTTTGGGTAAAATCCAAAAGGAGAAACCAAGGCCCACAGCAGCTGAACTACTGTTTTGTTCAAAAAGGGATCTTTCTGGATGAAGGGACTAATCAATAGGCTGGTATGTGGAGCCTTGCATCATCACACAAGTGCAAACCTTTAGATTCTTTAACAAAACCTCATTCTTTCTACAGTCAATCTGTAAAATCTGTTCCTATAAGGGCTCAAATCCAGTAGAAAAAAAGCGCGATTTTTTAATTAATTTTTTTTTTTAAAGCAGCAGGATCTTGAATATGATGTGTTGAAAGGTTTAAAGTTTCTGGTTAAAAATTCTCAACATATCTTAATAGAGGCTGTAAGAATTACACACAATGCAGTGTATACTGCTATAAAATATTTAAATAACAAAATAAAACTGCCTGGGTTTGAAAGATTTTGCATGCTTTCTTCAAGACAGGGCTGATGGACTATCAGACAAAAGTGTTCCAGAAGTTGTGTGGCATTACAGTCCAAAAAATGATAAATGTGCAAAACCCCAACACTGAAGGGATACGCTTATTCACCTGCAATTTTTTTCCCTGAGGTTTCTTACACCTTTCACTTCATGCCTCGTATTATATTTTGACAGGATAATCCAATTCTATTAGCTTGCTCTGGATTTTCCTAAACGTGATAAGCAAGCAAATACGCACTTAAGGAAGTGAATGAGCTATAATTTACTACAACATCAGCAAGTTAATTGAAGATGCAATAATGCAGTGATCAATCTGAAATCACAATTAACACAAACATGGATTCAAATTATCAAATTATCTTAAAATGGTATATGAACAAACAAAATGATGAGGCTAAGATTATATGAAGCATCCTTGTGGAGGTTTTCAAAGGAATCTGACTTCTCTCTAACCCATGATAGCTTTTTAGATACACATTACATGCAGATGTAAGCATCTGTAGCCTGTAAGCATCTTCTATGGAAGGGTCTGGTTTAGGCTTAAAAATCTTGCCAAAAGGAGTCAGAGCAGGTAATAAAGTCTGCTATTTTACAAGAGGTTTTCAACATCTGGGTTAAATTCACAATTTAAGTATTGCAATAGACAAAATGCCAAAATATGTCTGGTTTCCAGAGTGCAATAAGGACTCAAAATCCTCACTTAAAGATTACAAACTTGCAAGATAATACCTGGGAATTATGACATTACTCACTCGGACTTGCTGCCATCAACATCAAATGGAGACTCTGCTTAAAACTATCAAATGGAATATTCTAAAGGAAAGTTTTATATTCTATTCTTTTTCAAGATCAGGAAACTTAACTTTATAGTTCCCTCTAGGCTATGTTTTCCTGTATTACTTCTAAAAATATTAACTTAATCAATGGAATCACTAGCATGAAATATGACATCTAGTGCTTTTACCCATCCACAAGGGCAACCACATCGCCACAGAAACAAGTTAGACTTGTTGGAAACAAATCCCAAACACATCTATGCTGCCTGTTATTTCTACAGTTGCCTACATTTAATTGCTTGGAAATGCAGTGTACTGTAATTCAGTTTAATTTCTTTTATTATTTATTTTTACATCTTTTGGATATCTTCCAAGATAAATGTCATCCATACCTTTTACATCATGGAGTAGCTACTTATCTAGCAGTACTAACAGCTTGTTAATAAAGTTTATGAGCTACTGCTCCTATGTGAATTCTTTTGCTTCCAGTTCTGTTACTTAAAAACTTTCCTAGCCCTGCACCTAACTCCTGATTTGTTACTTATCATGATTAAAAAGTATTCTCCTCACCACAAGCTGGATGTATACACTCAGATGAGAACTTAGAGAGCTTACAAAAGCATCTTTGTGTGGCTATTTGGAGCAGAGGGGAGGAAAGGCTTGCTATATACTGCCTGTTAATAAGGACAATGTTTCAATTTTGATACTACCACTTGGGAAATTTAGCTGAAGAAAATACTTCTTGGTCATTATTCTTTATTTTTTTCATAGCTTCCTGCTACCTAGAAACTGTTATCTTTCAGGCTACATAAAAGAACGGTTACTTTTTAGGCAGAAGGGAGAAACTGTATTCCCAGACAAATAACCAGGGAGAACAATGAATATACACAGCCTTTCTTTTAAACCTCTCCTGAATTACAAACTCAATTTATGAGCTTGAAAGCTGGGAATTTAGCTTGACTATGTATTGCATTTCATAGTAAATCATATGTTTATTATGTATTAATTTATGTATTGTATATTCATTGATTTATATTATTGTAGCCAGTGACCTGCTGGATTCGAGGGACATTTTGAAAAACCACAGCAAAAATATTCCTGAGTCATGAAGCTTCAATTTACTTGGAAGCAAGTTACAAGCAAACAAATATTAGAAGAAAAGAAAGGACTTACAGGTGCATTTATACTCAAGATGCCAAATCCGCTGTGGTCAATGTTTTTTCTTATGAAGGCAACATAGCAGATGTTTTATTTCCCATCTGGAACAGGGCATCAATCTTATAACATCTTGAAAGACTGGGGTAGTGGTCACCCAATAAAAAGTGTTTAGTTTACTTATCATTTAATTTTTCATATAACTTTGGGGAGATTTTCACTTTCTGGGTCTTGTATTACAGGGTTACTGTAAAAGATCCCAGCCATGCAGTAACCATCCTTCAATAGTCAGCACTGATCCAAGAGGGCAGTTTGTTTCACAGGTCTTTTACAAGAACCCAACTCTCATACTACCAGTTGATGAGTTACTCACATGTGCTTAAATATTTACTTATACTAGAATACTACCTTTTTTTCCTTAAGTACATTTATAATGTAATTCAAAGATTTAATTCCTTAATCAAAGAGCCGCATTTACAGAAATATGAGGGAAGCATTTACCACTGACAAAACTGTCTACTAGATATAAAAAAAATAAATATCACTTCACTGCAAGAAAAAACTTCACTGGATTACAGCAACCATCCATAAATGCCCATTAATGCTTCAACTTTTACCCAACCATTCTAAAAGGCATTATTGCAACATAAGTTTGTTAAGACTCCAAATTCACATTTAAGACTATCTGCATTGAAGTAAAAGCCCACAGAGCAAACAATCTGAAACATTTAAGAACTGCGTAAGAAAAAAAGAACTTTTCCTATCTATATACCTTCCACAAAGCAGAGTATCAGATTAAAATGAAGTTTATGTCCATTTGCAAATGAAGGCATAACTGATCTGGTGGATACAGATTAAAAATATTTCACATCATTTGATATTAACTCTGTGAGACAGCAGGTGTAAATTGAAGAATGAAAACAGAAAAGAACAAATTGGCATCTTGCTTCAGGCAATTGATTAATCATTATTTGATAAAAGCCTGAAACTGTACCAAACCAAAATATATCAGGTTGCAATTGTCCTCAAGGACAATAGAAATTTGTGTTTACTTTCAATGGAAGAAAGGACTAAATCAATAAAATCTAGAAAACGTTTCTTCCACAAAATAGTCTCAAATATAAAAGGCATATTTTATTCTGTGCATCTACTATTTTAATTGCAAAGAAAAACAAAACCAAAACAAAACAAAAAACAACCCAACAAAAACCCCTTCTTGTTAGTTTTTATTCAATTTCTCTGTAATTGTCAGCTCCCAGAGAAGAATAAACAAACTTTTTTTTTCCCCCAGGCTTGATTTTGAATCACATTCCATTTGTAAAGTAAAATCCTGCTGAAAGTGCTTTACTTATTTCTTGTGATGTGCCTTGAATACAATGAGGGTATCAAGACATACTTAAGCACAAAATCATAGTAAACATAGGCAGAGGCGATGTAAGTACGAGGAAAAATCTCAATTAAAAAGCCTAAGTATTCTACCTAATTTTAGGACACAAAAAACCCAACCAAACAAAAAACCAACCAAACCAAACTGTGCAAGAGGCAGTACAGACATGAGGGGACCCATGAGGGACACGATTTCTAACTGTAAAGTGGTAAAGTGCTGCAAACTTTGTTTTGCTGTCTCACTGCACCCTTGGCTCTGATTTCATTTACTGTAAAAATGGTTCGAGAAGCCTAGGGATAAAATGGGAGCAGATAAAGAATAATAAATAAACAAACTCTGTTTCTTCTATCTGCATCTATAGGTTGATTCACTATATTGCAGCTCAATGAGCTTGAGTAGTTCACAAGGAATATTTGGTTAGATGATTGGTCAGAGGTGTTGTAAATATATTTGTTTATTTGCAATCATATGTTGGGCAGCATTAATGGAGTCACTTAGACTGTGATTTCCTAACTATGCAGTGACTTTTTTCTCCTTCTAACATCAGAGAAAAGACAAAAAATACTTCGCCTCTCACACAAAGGAAGACAGATGTTGATAAAAACTAACCACAAGAGATTAATTTGGTACTTGACTGGAAACTTTGTATCTGGAGAGTTTTAAAGACCTAAAACAACAAACCAAGAAAATGTCCACAAATAAGTCAATTTCTGGAGTAATTATCTATTGCTTGGTAAGTATAGAAAGTGTTCCAACAGCAATCAATGTGTCTCTCAAAGAAACTGAGAAAGGTCAGTCACTGTATCAGCCCACACTGCCTACTTATAATTTCCTTTCCTCCTGTTGTTTAGGGAGAACAGAATAACACCTTATTTATATGGAAAATTTTGTTGGGAAATAACTTTAAGAGAAACTACTGGACCCAGAGGAATATCACTGTATTGCTGATACATTTTGATCAGAAGAATGAAGGATGAAAAACCAACACTGACTGTTCTAGAAAATGTTTTTCTCATATACACTACATCTTGTCATTCAGCCTAACAACTTCTGAATGCTTAGACCATGTGGAGGTGCATTTATTAAATACTGCTTCCATCCAACTTGCAAAAGGCAAGCAACTAGAATAGATGATGCATGCACAATTTTATTTCAAGTAATAAAACAGGCATTATTTTCCATTCGATATATAGCACTTCCTCTGATGATCATCAAAAGTCTTTGAGTTTTCAAAAGACCAACTGTTTTCTTAACATTAAAATAGCTCAGTATGAGCATAAGACAAACATATATCAAGCTCTAAAGGTACTTTTATACATATGTGTATACACACACATACAAACACACAGAGAATTTTCTCCATGTGTGACCTGTGTTCTGTGGCCTGGGAATGTGCCATTCAGAATACACTTTTCATTTAATTTTTAGATTCATCTTTAAAATCATTCATATATATTCCATCTTTTTCAAATACTCTAGCTGACTTGCATGATTCTATAACGTAAGACATTCTTATCTTCAGCTGCAAATGAAAAAAAGAAAAACTGTCATTACAATCAAGCTATTTAGACAGTCCCTCACTTTCACATAGCGGAATCATGCCCAGAATGGCAGGTTAAGCAAAAGGAAGTACAAGTAATAGCAGGTGTACAGAGGTTATAGAAGCCAAGTAAAGGTTTTCTGAAGGGCTACTCAAAGAACTCTCAAAGGCCAATTATCTCAAACTATATACACCACAGTTCCAATTAAAACACGGTGTATCTGTAAAGCATTCATTGTTTGTAACAGACCTTCAAGGGAAGCCTCCTCAAAGCACGAGAATCACCCACCTTGCCATGCAGGAGACTGAGGCAGTGGGGCAGGGGCCAGCCTCGCTGAGCAGGGAACTCCTGACAGAACTCTGCCACAAAACACAACCATAGAAAGCTGGAAGGATGGCTATAGTGTACAGAAGGAATATTGCCCATAAGAAAGCCAAAGCTCAGATGGAAATAAAACTGGCAAGGCATGCAAAAAGCAATGAGAAAGGCTTTTATACCTACAAGGACAGACAAAGGAAGATGAAGGAAAATGTAGGTCTGCAGCTGAATGAAGCATGGAACCTAACATCAAAGTAGAGGCTGAGGTACTCCAGGCTGTCTTTGTCTCCACCTTTACCATCGCTGTCCCACAACCAGTTCAGGCAACTCACTGCTGGCATTGCAACGCCTCTATTTAATAAAAAAATTGTGGGATGCAAGGGATATCTCCAGTGCCTGGAAAAGGCAAATAACATGTTCATCTTCAAAAGAGTGCAGAAAGCTTGGTGAACTACATGCTAGTCAGCCATCACTTCTCCTTTCAGAAAGATCACAATGGAATTCCTTCTGGAAGCCCTTTCCAGGTACACAAAAGATTAGAAGCTGACTGGAAACAGCCACAAGGGTAAATTGTGCCCAACCAACCTGACTGCCTTCTCTAATGAGGTGACTGGCTCTGTGGATGAGCGAAAGGCAATGGATGATGTTTACTTTGGGTTTAGCACAGCCTTCAAGACAGTCTCCCACAGTTATGGCATCTTCATTCATAGAAATACTCAAAGTTCAGTTGGACAAGGTCCCATGCAGCTTGAACTAACTTCTACACTAACCCTGTTTTGAGCAGGACGTCAAACAAAATGACCCCCTTAGTGTCTCCCTCCAACCTACATTACCTCAGGATTCTATGTTTTGCCTTGTCATAAATGTTCACACCAGAAATGTTAGTAACAAAAGCAGAAGCAGCAAACTGAAGAACTTCTGAACTTCTAAGTTTAAACTGCTAATAGCAGAACAAACAAACTTTATCAATAGACAGGCATTAGCAATAATACAGAAGACTGACAGGAAGAAATAAGTCATCAATATTTCAAATATATCTTGAATCATACTTCAGTAATTTGCCAAAATACTAAAGTAAGTTAATGGGACCACTTAGAGAAAGCACACAGGCATTACAATAGTCTGAACTGAACAAATTTAATATGTATGTATGCTCCAGGGAATATCTGGAGATACTGTATATCCTCAGTCTTTCCTAATTGATCCTGAATTCTTATCAGTAGTTGTAACTTCTTAACAGTAAATTCCACAGATTGAATGAGTTTCAGTGTCTTTTTCCTTTTGGGAAACATCTCATAAGGATCAGATTGTTGCAGAAAATCATGATTCTTCTCAGCATTTTTTTCTTGTAGAAAAAAATTACTGTACTGTGAACTTTTAAAGCTTGCCCTAGGCCTTCCTCAAGTGTCTGGAAAAAATTAAATCCCTAAACAAGTATCTTTATGCCACTGAAGTCTACAAGGTTCTGCTCTAATGGATAAAATAAGTTAAAAAAATTCTCAAAAGACCTAAGTACAATTACTCCTCCTACTACTGTAGATGTCTGAATAAGTGAATCGACTGAAACACAAATGATGATAAGGAAAAGAAAGTGTCTCCTTAAGCTACGTAAGCTTCTTTTCTGTATCTCTCATAAATACTCTCGCTGGAAGTTCAATTATAACCACTGAAGAGCAACAGGCCATCAACCAGATCTTTAGGAAATCAAAGGAAAGAAAAGAAAAGCAATTGCAAGTATTTTTGTTCTAATACGCCTTCTAGAAAACATTTGCCCTCTAGCTCCTATCACCTTGATAGCAGTTTGCATACTTGAGGAGAGATTTTCATCACAATTTTTAGACATTGCTAGTCCGAAGTTTGTTTCAAGTAGGGACAACAGACTAGATTTACAAATTCATTGGAAATGTAAGCCTTGGATTTATGAAAAAGTAAATGCACTGAAATATCTCAAGACAACTATTCCTGTTCTTCACAAGTCTTCACGCAGATGCACTGCATAACTACTCGTAAGAGAACTGAGCTACTTATGGAGGAAAAAAAAAAAAACCAAACAAAAAAAAACCCCAAAAAAGAAGAACAAAAAACCAAACACACACACAAAAAAAAACATTTCACCCAACTTAAAATTAGTAGTTAAACATATCGTAGTAAAAGTTTTCCAATAAAGTAAAAACTGCATGTAAATAATGTTTTAAAGTAGTTATTCACCATCACACTGAAAGTCCTTACAATTACATGATAAATTAAGCCAGCTACTGGCAATAGACAGATCAGTGATCCACAGCTGTATGGTAAATGGTGGTATTTCCAAGTGATGTTAATATTCTCTAGAGACACAATGTGACATACTAGGCACCTGTTTTCCCTGTACACTTTCTATGGTGCAGCTAATTATGGCTCCCAGACAGTGAGTAGGAATAATGACTTTAAACCCATTAAAAAAATAGCTGTTTAAAATGAAATTCTTGGATTCCTTCATAAAAAAAAAGCCATACCCTGACATCAACCACACTAGCTGACTCCAAACAGTAATACAAGCATCTAACTGAACTTCAGCAACTCTGTAATACATAGCTCATCTTAAAAGCCTCAGCATCACAATATCACTAAGGCATCAGCCAGATTCTAACACAACAAGAATGGAGACATGTCCATTCAGGTCTTGATTTTAACATGATTCTCATTATCACGTCTGTTTGCTGTGTGTCAACCAATAGCCAAGGTTTTAAAAGAGGAAAAACGTTTTCTAATTTCCTATCTCTCTCAACATCATCAACAGTTGAGTTGGCAAGTTACAAACCAGAGAGTGATAGCTATCAGTGACAAAAATCTAAATAATTTTGGGAATATTCATCCAACATCCTGCCACAGAGCAAAACATAAAGTTAACTATAACAGGAGAAATAAATAGGAAAGAATTAAAATCAGAAGAAAGAAGATATAATAATATGTACAGTACTTTGCAGACAGTACTCACCAAAAATAGACTTCTGAAGTTGCTCAGATCACCAAAGAATTCTTCTATGCTTATTGCTTTGGGATCAAAGGCAAAATACTCTCCCAAATTTTCATACAGTTTAGTCATGTTGTTGTGCATGTTGGACAATTTTTCATACTGCTCTCGGGCGCTCTCAGCAAAGCTGTAAGGTTTTGTTAAGGAAAATGATTCAAACGTAATCAAATCTAACAGTAAAAAAGTAACAAAAAGTCAGTACAGAGGTTAGAACTGGAAAATATGTTAATGCTGTTCTGCTTTTAAATATGACATTTTTAGGTATTAATCAAGATCTTATCAACATATCACATTTTTCCTTCAAATGATCCCTTTCCATGGTAAAGATCTGCAATTAATAGGCTATAAAAACTACTATACAAAATTTCCCAGCATCTCGGACATTTTCTGTTGTAATAAATTATTAATCTTGTAAAAGACCTAATGAAAATCGGTTTGCTGTGAGAATCTGGTATCCCACTCTGCTCAAGTGATATCACGTCCCCCATACATACATTTCATGCGTAAAAACTGCATTGTGCATAACTACCAATGGCAAAATTAGATAGTGTGATGTCTGATTTTCTTTGCCTTTTATTGCGATGTCATCTTTGTGGATTCTTTAATGTCTAGCCACACAGCTGAGCTCAAGCCTCAGGATCCCTGTACAAGGTACATTTATTCGGAGTGTACTCTCTACTGTGTAATTTTACAGAACTTACAAAAATGGAATATCCACCCACTTACCCCAGCTAACTGACAAACAGCTTTGAAAAAATATTAGTAAGAAAAACACCACAGAACAATAGAAGTATTTTTTATTTCCATTAGGAAGTGCGGAAGTCTACAAATTAAGCAGAGATTGAGTTCCATCCCAACAGTCATCATTAGAAGTTTGGCATAATCCTTTGAAATAGAAAAATGTGGCTTCTTCGCCAAGCCCCTCCACCACCACACCAACACCAACCACCCCAACCCCACACCCCACGCACTCCCCCACCCCCCCCCACCC
>WTSP01027246.1:80730-138290 GCA_025331215.1 Actenoides lindsayi | reverse complement strand
GCTTCCAGAACCAAAACCCACATTAGAAGGTTGGCAAAAAACCTTTAAAAAAAAAAATTTTGCTCCCCCCCCCCCCCCCCCCTATATGAAAACAATATTTTTAGAACAATTCACTTGCAAATACAGGAAAGGTGGATTCTACTAAGGGAACTATTAGTTTGCCTTGAAGCAAGTAAGTTTCAGTCTGAGGTTTTCTTCTGTGGTTTTTTTTTTTTATATCCAAAGATACGAAGTCACAAATCACTGTAAAAAAAACCAAAAACCTAAGCTAGTGCATGATTAAACTAGTTCTGCTGATACTGAATCACAGCTGATGAAAGTGTTGTGCTGTACATATCAAAACCCAAGAACAAAAGACAGAAGTTATTCCCCAAACTACAAAAATCATGTAGCCTGGCTCCCTGTGGCTTTTACTTGTAACGACTCTCTTCCATGTACAGCATGAGTACAGCAGAACTCATGCTTCAACCTTTCCCCAGACTTGAGACTTTTATTTGATACTTTGTCTAGTATCACATTTCTAATTAATATTTTTGAGATGTCTATCTCTCTGCAAAATAACAACCTGAAAACTAATGAGGGGAAAGAGACATACAGAGAAATCATCTAAACCATTTATTTTTGAGATTAATCTACACCCAAAAACCATTCTTTGGAGAACAGTCAAAAACTTGCAGAACAAAGAAAGGGAACTCAGGTGGATATTCTATTCATAACATTTCTGTAGTGTTTGGATAATTAAAAAGCTGTCATTTCACAAGCTACGTGCAGGTGTAACAAAGCTGAAAGGAGCTTCCACTGGAAAGAAGCCTAATACTTCACCTGGATTTTTCTGCTCTAACTACTGAAAAGGTATGTAAATAATCATTTAAAGTTTGTTCTTAAAAATATGATCAAGAACTTTATATAATATCAATTTTCCTCCTAAGAAACTTAGTGTTCAAGTAATCCTCTCTTCTTTGTTAAAGCCTCAGTAGTGTAAGAGGAAAGCTGTATGCTATTGTTAGCGTATAACCTACATTCACCAGTAAAAAGTAGAAACCAACAATGCCATGGTTCTTAACAGAGAAATACCAAGATTTTGAAACAATAATATCTACTTAAATAGTGTCATACCAGTGCATGCACAGTAGTAATCCCTATATTTTCAGCTTATTGAAATAAAGTTTAACCTGCTTGGTTAGAATTTCAAGCTTGGACAGTCGAATCACTCATCTAAATACAAGATAAACTTGGTACAGTTCAGACCTCGATGACATTTAACTGTACAAAAGGAAATGAAAGTTTAATGGCAAGAATACATTAAATAAGCAATAATGGCACATTACTGAATTATTGAGCACAGACTAAAAATTTTAGAAAAACATGAACTGCCTTAGACTCAGCAGACTACTGCCTTGAACAACTCACCAAAAATACTAGGAAAAAGAAATACGAAGGTATATAATCACACAATTTTTATCTCTGGCTCATTCCTTTAAAAAAACACCTTATATAATATAAAATCAAATTAATATACTATAAAGGACTGAAAAATCTGAAAGAAAAAAATCTTCAAACATTCCAGACTTGAAATTAATTCTTTGAGACAAAGCTCGCAAAGTCAAATTCTCCATTAAGGTTGCACATTCAACATGAGAAATAACAACAGTATGAACTAAAAAGGGAAAACCCAATAGTGCTACTGAAACTAGAAGGTATTTTAAAGCCACACTATAGAAACAGATACTGTAATTTCAACATATTATTTTTTTTATCTAATAAGTACTAAACTGCAAATAAGAAATACCATTAACAGATGGCTTATAAAAGAATGTCAGTAAGATGGATGAATATCATGAGCAAAGAGAGAATAGAGCATTTTAACTATACTTAATTTTGAAGAAAATAAGTCAGTGCTGTAGAGACAATAGTTTCCAGTCATACACCATGTCATATTAATAAGGTTACTTTGTCACACTCTGTCTCCTACAGTCTTCATACTTATAAAAATACTGGTAACTTGAATCACCTGGTAACATACTACTTCAAGTCGTTTCAAAGACACAGTCAATACAACTACTCCAGAGAAGCAATGTCATACTTGCCACACTATTTCATGAAAATACAGTAAGAAAAATCTAAGCTATCAAAACTTTTCACAATAGAAATAATTACAACAGTTTTCATTAATACAGATTAAAGCTTTAATAATTGCTCAGTTAAAAGTATAAGCAAGGTTTCATTAGCACTGTTCTGAACCAAAACAAAACCCACAGAACTATCAAGTGTAAAGAGGAGTGTTCAATTAAGAGAAATTACTTTATTCACCAGCTTGTTTTTCCACATACACATGTTGGGTTTTTTTAGTTTCTTTCACAACCATAAGAAAATTCTAAGCCAAGACTTTACTGTAAAAACTATTATTTGAAAAATTAAAAAACAAAACAAAAACCCTCTCAAGAACAAAACTTGGTAACATTTTCCCATCCTCAGTACTGTCCTGGTTTCAGCTGGATAAAGTTCATTTTCTTCCTAGTAGCTGGTACAGTGCTGCATTTTGGATTTAGGTGAGAATCACTTGGATAACACACCGATGTATTATTTCTTGCTGAGCAGTGTTTATACTAGGCACAAGGACTTGTCACCTTCTCATACGGCCCTTCCAGCAGAGGCTGGGGGTGCACAAGGAGCTGGGAGGGGACACAGCATGGCCAGCTCACCAAAGGGATATTCCAGACCATACAATCTTATGCCCAGTATATAAACTAGGGGCAGCTGGCCAGGGACATTGCAGCTCAGGAATTGGCTGGGAACTCCTCAGTGGCTGATGAGCAATTGTATCATGCATCACTTGCTTTGTGTATTCTATTGTTATTATTTTCCCTTCCTTTTCTGTCCTGTTAAACTGCCTTTATCTCAACCCATGAGTTTTACTTCCCCACCTCGATTCTCTCTCCCCATCCCTCTGGGGGAGGCAAGTGAGCAAGTGGCTGCATGCTGCTTACTGTCAGCTGGGGTTAAGGCACAGCAAGAACCATACCTGTCTCCTCAAGTTCCACATAAACCAAGAAAAATGTGTTTGTAAATCTGAATATATGGAGAGTTATTGCTTTACTAAGATTAGAAAATACATCACTGCAATGACAACAGAACCATATCTAATCATCATCTAGGCAGCTTTGTACATAAAATCCTTAACGAAGTTTTAAAAAACTTATTTTAGTGGTTACTAGGCAAAGGAAACTTTATGCCCTTCAATTAATTTCCTTTTTTCATTTTAATACTACTGCAGAAGGCAGCTACATGGAACTACTCTGAGATTTTCTAAGTGTCAAGTTTGAATTCTTGAAGTGTTATTTCAGTTTAAAATTTACAGGTGTCTTCTAAATATGCTATCCTATTTCATCAGGTTTAACACATCACCTTGAGATTAATAAATAAATAACTCACTGTTCAGTAATGGGTACCAAAAAGTTAATAGTATGTGCTTCACCATGCAATCCAGTAAAATCCTCTGTACACCATGTCTCTACAGAACTCTAAAGAACATTAAAATGCAAACAAATAACAAAAGAAAACTTAACGCCTTTTAAATTACAACAACACAGTTACATGTAGACCATTAACTTACAGTTTTATTAACTTCTGTTGCCAAATTTTGATTATCTACTAATTCTACTTTTTCTTATCTCTTCATACTGTTCAAAGAGAGGCTGGGAAACCTTCACACCATTTCTTCTTCTTCCCCCCCCTCCCCCCCCCCTTTTTAACAAGGGATTTGTTTTTATGTGTTTGCATTACAGCTGCCAACTTACAATTCCATCCAGTTCTGTGGTTTGCTTGACAATGACCACCAGCAGGAAGGGAAAAAAACATGTTTAGATACCCAGATGAAAAAGAATTGCTGCAGTGAGAATATTAAGTGGAGTGTTAGTATCAGACTACACATAAATATTAGTACAGCTGTATAAAGCCAGCTGTAACAACTGAAAATATTTGTTCCTCTAAGCATATTAATGATTTGCTACACTTCAAAATATGACCAGATGACTAGAGTTTGCTGGCATTTCAATGCAATGCCTGAATTAATTCACTTAATTAAACAAGCAATGGATAGAAATGTTACGGTGACACAAAGCTGCCACATTATGTCAGAGAAAAATAAGAAATTATGTCAGAGAAAAAGTCCATATTAGGAGCACTACCATGGTACTTCCATGCTTTCTACTGGTTCCTTCCATGCAAACGGATGAGAAAAAAAGACTTGATATCAGTTGGAGGGAAAGTCATGACTTCCCCCATAACAACTGCTATGAAATTCATATCAATGTATCAATAATTTGAAAAATAGCCAATAAAATACATGAACACACAAAAAACTCACTCGCCCGAAGGTAACACCCATTACTATCAGAATTTACAAAGAAAATGTAATTGCCATTTTGGTAATTTAAGTCTAAGAAATGCACTGGTGTTGCAGTAGCTAAGGAGGCCCCTCGCCATGGGTTAGAATATAGTCTGGATAAAAGTGGGATTTAAGGGATGTTCACCACAGGTCTGAAACAGTAAAACAAACAGACCAGAGCTGATGTCTTTAATATCTCCAAAAGAAGAAAGAATGCACTGCAAGCAAAAAGAGACACCTGCCAGAAACTTCTTAACACTTTCCAAAAGCATTTCAAAGACTGAATAGATGTTCTTTTTGACATGTCCTTCCAGCTACTGGTTACAGGAAGCTGAAAACATGTGAAAGCAACATCCCATTTGGGGAGTTTTTCATCTAATGCTTGATTCTCAAAAGTTTACGCTGACACAAAAAAATTCATTTAAGAAAAGAGGCAGCTGGTATTATGCTACAGATGGATTAACTCCTACTAGAGAGCAAAAACACAAGAACAAAAGAAGATAAAGGCCAACCGGGACTAGAGATGGAAGATGTTCTCATTTATAAATATACTCAACCTAAAGGGAAAGAATCAATCTCTTTAGCTTATTATATAAATTTGCACTATAATGAGGACTTAAAAAATAAAACAGGGATTTTCTAGGAGTCTGGAAAGCAAAGCCACCTAAACTTTATTTGAATATCCAATTTACTTATTTTTTTCAGCTAACTTCAGTTTTATTGAACGTATCGTCTCGTATTCTGCTATACACACTCTTCTTAATATTCACTACGGACAAAAACTATTCCAAAAAGACAGCACAGCATTATTAAAAACAACAGAAACATGGCTTCATTATAATTCTCCATATGATTTCCTTGAAATTTGTCCACACCAGTATTTTTAGGTGCATTTTTAACAGTTTGACTCTACAGTTAGACTTTAGAAGACATGCTGATTTTAAATAAAAACTATAGTCTATCATCATTTATAATTTACAGTAAGAAAACTGGTAACCTGTTTTCTATTTCCAATGTAAGTAACTTCTTCTATTAAAATGCATTTTTGTAAAATATGCAGTGTTTTGTTTGTTAGCTTTAAATTGAAGACTGATAAATCTGCATTGAGGACTGCAAAATGTCCATGAACCGTATTATTACACAATGAAAAAGCTCCACGCCTTCATAATCCTAAATATTGCAAGACTGAAAATATATGTCACTCTATTATTTCATGCTTTATTAAATTTTCAATTTGAAATATTTTATTGTTTTGTTAGCTATTCCAAACTCCTGAGTACTCATTTAACTGTTCTGAAAATTGACAATTTCCGTCAGAACATTCCGTGTCTCAGATAGTACAGTTTAATTAAAACTGACTTATTAAAATTGCCATGACCAATTATATTTTTGAATGTTTTACTCCTGTCCCAAGCAGAACTATGGAATTAACGTCCTACACTTGAAGCAGAAGGGAAAGCAGCCATGTGTCATAAGGCTACTTGAATATTATGGAGATACACATACACACTACAACTCTTTAAAGGGACAGACAGATCTGGAATATCTGGAACACCTAACACACCAACAGCAGAAGTTTTGATAAAATAACAATTTCATTATTAATCCAGCACAGAGTATATGCATTTTAACAGTAAGAAAAACCCAACAGTGTAATATCTTTATTGTGTATCCTTCTACTTTGAAGAAAGAGAAGTTACTTTTACTTCCATGAACTAACTGTCAGTCAGCTCAATCCACAACATGCTACTGCAGACACTGTGGGGAAAATTAATAAATGTGTTGAAAAACTGCTTGTTGAAAAAGCTTGAACGTAAAATTGTTGGAGCCTGAAATGATATAGTTGGGGGAGAATTAACTGGGCAGAAAGAATTATGTAAATAATCACGCAACAGCTGATTTTTGTTTGGATGCCTTTGTGATACATTAGATAAAGCATACAAGAGCGGGATTAAAAAACATTTGTGACATGATTCATCATAAATGCTCTATTTTACAAAATATCAATGTGTGGATCACCAGATCTACTTGCACATTAACCTTATTCATATGTGGCACTTGACATGCTCAGCAGTAAGAAATTAGCAACAAAAGGAAATCAAGTGCACAGCAGGGCAGGGAAGAAATCAGAAAACAATTACAAGACTCTGCCTCCTCAGAAGAGTCTGCATTTATACCTAAAGGTACTTCAATGGAAATTCACAACTTAGTGCATATTTGGCCTTCTGTATTTCTAACTCTGAATCAAGTGTTGAGTTACAGCCAAGCTGACCTTAAATGGCTGACTGAGCAGCAGAACAGGTTGTTGAGAGGGGTTATGGAATTTTGGAGACTCTCAAAAGCCATCTGGATGTGGGTCTGCAAGCCTGCTCTAGATGGTCCAACTTGAGCAGGGGAGATGGATAAGATGACATCCAAAGGCCCCTTCCAACCTCAACCATTCTGTGATTCTGGGAAATGCTAATGAACAAGACTTGGTTGCTTTGACTATCCATAATTTCAACTTCAAAATGTAACATCTCAAATAACTTACCCTCTAAGCTAGACACATAATGAAACTTCATTAAAAATATCCCAAATTTACAAATATGGTTTACACACAATATTCTACCTAAATATAACTTTGCCCATGCCAAGCATGCCAAAGTTAAGTGAGATAATCAGAGCTGCTGAAGAGAAACAGAAAACACTAAGAATAAACCTAGTTGTCAGAATTCTCACTATGAACTACAGACATCTAGTTTTAATATTACCTTGCTGAACGGTGCATTATTCCAAGAAATCAAACTATCTTTATTATTTAAATATAGTTTTCAATAAAATGGATTATTCTCAGAATTTCACAAGATACAGTTTAGCTAAAGCAATATAAGGACCCAATAATTCCATTTATTTGCACTGCATTTGATTTAACTTCCTATCAGCACTTAATCCAACTCATTGACTTTACAAAAAAGAACCAAATCCATCCTTCAAACTCACTCCTGAAAATAATGTAATCCCTTGGCATGATCACCTGAAATTAAAACCACAAGCAGACTTCTTGCAAATCTAGAATTCATAGAGCAACACACGTCTCCCACCCCCCACAGGTACACTACTACTAAAAATTACATTTCAACAAGAACACAAATATTTTTAACGATTTCTAAACAACTATCGCTAAGTGTGAAAATTTACTAAAAATGTTTCAACTACACAAACTGCATTTTGTGATGTCAAAGCTCTTGTATACCATTGTATTCCAGGATTCTGGATCAAGGAACTTCCAAGCTAGGCTAAAAAAACCCACCCCATTTTCTATAACAAGAAGAGAAAGTTTGTTTCAACAGTGTCATCATCTTTAATGAAGAATGTACCAGTGCTCTTAGTTTCTAATCTCCAAGCTCATCCATAATAGAGAACTGTTTGAATTGAACTGGAGAAACACAAACAGAACTTATTAGATAAAGACAGAAATTCAGCTTTAATAACAGTAAGTCATTTACACTGATAGCTTTATTTTCACCTGCTATCAGTACGTAAACAGATGCTAACAATTTTATCATTCACACTACATACATAATGTATCTCTGTGACTACACAAAGACAAGACTTCTGGAGCATACACAGATAATTATGAATCACAATTATATACCTAATCTTTTCTTCCTGTTGAAAGCTTGTGAAAAAAACATAATTAAAAAATGGCAGAAATATTAATTACAACACACTTCACCAAATAAAAACCCAAAGAAACAAAAGACCCATAAGAAGCAGCACCGCTTTATATGTTTACAAAAAATCATGTACTTCTGAAGACCTTAAAAGATTCATTAATAAAATATCCACAAAAGGCTCAGTGTGAGAATTTTTCTCATTACCTCATTATCTGGCATTTGACAGAATAACCCAGAAAAATCCCTACAAAAGAACAGTTGCTTCTCAGCTATGGTACACAGACATCTATTGCCCTCCCTGGTCTTCACTACATTAGTACCCAAAGAACTAATTAGCTATCTGAATTATTTAATACGATTGCATTTGCTGTATAGACAACTATTTCAGTGTTTACACACATGAAACTGAAGCACAGTAAGATGATACCATCTGATAACTATGCTAGCTGTGACTTCCTCCTCCTCCCTAAAATGCAGAATCAGGCTTAAGTGCAAGTTAACTAAGATCAGACTTTCTGTCTGGTCCCTAAATGGCCATAAAACTTTCATTGTGATAAACACCAGAAAATATCTGTTGGTGTTTACTTACTCTTAGCTCTACGCAATCATAGCGAGTCCTCATTTTCATGCATTCACACTTCTCAATAATGAAAACACTATTTCCATTGATTCTACACACACCACTTCAGTGTGCACTAGAGAAAGCTTATGTCAACTATTTACACTACTGTTAATCAAGATGCAAAGATCAGTGCTCATTTCTCTAAAAGTCCCACGGGAACTCTCTACACAGAAACTGATAAACAAGGTCCTGTTTTATAAAATACTCAGTCTAAGGAACAAAGCTCCACAAGTGGTTTATATTGGAAAAGTCTGATCAAAGACTACTATGTCAGTTTAGGAATTTCTTAGGGTAGCACGAAGAAGAAAAGTTTAAAAGTAAATAAGAGTAATTTTTTTTTTTTTCAAAAGTTAAGGGTTTCTTTCCATAACCGTTACAGGGAAATAATCCTCGAAGTCCACCCTTCAATGTTTAACAGAACACAGAAAAGATCAAAACAATTTCTAAAAGCTCTAGAACTCCTGAAAGCAGAACAAACCTTTCATCCTGAGAAAAACAAAGCATTATTTCCACTGATGAAGTCACCAGAACATTGAAACTGCTTTTGGAAAAACATGCTGATAGGTATTGAATTTACTGACACTCCCTGGCAGGTGAAAAACATCTTTTCAAGAGAATGGCAAAATACCATTCATGAATGAAAGAGATGGGCTATTCGGCTTAATTTGTTCTGAAATGGAAGTTGTGAGATCTGTTACAAATGAGGAAATAGGAGATCATACCAGAGAAGACTGAAATATATACAGGTATAGATAGAACTTCACACGCAGCATACATTGGTTACACAACGCTGTTCACAGTTCTTAAGTCTTTTAGATCTACAGCATGTACTTCAATGTGATGAGGGGATAACAGATATTGAGTGCTAGAACAATGAATGCTAGATGACAGGACAGAAGAAAGGCAAAAAGAGCCTTATGAAGTTACAGAGGAATGTAAGGAATTCTCCAGTTTATTATTCCAGCTGGGTAATGCTTTACAGGTAATTTTCCTACACTTGCACTACTCATAGATGTTTGCTCATATCCTTCAAAGTCACGGATCACATTTTTTTTTTCTGGAATCCCATATGAAGAAGGCTGAAAAGTTGTCATGCCCTATATACTTTTCCAGCACCTTTTATAACAGAAATCATCTACAACTTAACTCAATTCTCATTTGTGATATTTTGGTTTAAAAAAAAATAAAAATTGAAACAATATGAAGAGTGGTATTTGTAGCTTTTTCAGAGCCAGATCTCTATTTTTTTTCTGGTGACAATTAATTATAATCACTCTTCATGTATTAATTAGAAAGCAACACAGAAGACATGATAGTTGAGAACATATCAGACAGAAAATGTTGCAAGAGTAATGGATTTCCACCATACCTTCTCTGGAGAACAATTAGATAAAGATATGTTTAGATGAATAAAAACAAGAAAGAAAACAGCTGAAATGCAGCTAGTACAAACAAAATGATTCTATAAAATCAGTTTTGCATATTATATTCAAATTAATTAAAGGTGACTGTTTCAAATACAGCATTGACAAACAACCTTCTAACAGTAAAAAAAAAAAAAAAAATTAGTTGTTGATACCTATTTCAGCAAAGCCACAGTAAGGTCGCCATCCTAGAAGTGTTATATTACCTTTGGAACACACAATGAGATGCATTAAACGATAATTACAGCTTTGTGTGCCCTAAATCTTTCAGCAAAACTGCAACCACATTCACTTTCTCTTTGATCACGCAGTTTTTCCTCACTTCACCTGGATTTAATTAAGAGAGGTATGTTTGAGCTGTCAGATACACCCTGGTTTAACAACCTTAAATCAGTAGATCTGATGGTTACTTGATCTAGATGAAGTTTTTTGGTAGAATGTAGGGAAGGAAAAGAGAAGTGACTCCTTATATTTCTAGGTTTCCTTTAATGCAGCAATGTCAGATGTCCTCATTTTCTTGTTTTTAGAAATCTGAAAAAGTTCAGATCATATGTTTCAAGAGCCCAGATGTTCAAAATCAAGAAGGAAAAGGAATTATTTACATGACCTGATAAAAAAGCATAGAATAAATTCATCGAAATTGAGATTAGTTTAGTTTTAACTTCCCCTCCAAAAAGTTGGTTGCTTTTGGTGGGGTTTTTCTTCTGTCTTTCTTTTGGACGAGCGTAGAACGGCAGAGGGCAAAAAGCAGTTCCATCAACAGCAACAGTTTTGATAAAGCAATGCCTCACGACAGTTTGATTTTGATATCTAATGCTGAGCTCAAGGGATTTGTAGAGTGCACTCTGCCGTTAGTTTCAGATTTTAAAATAAGCATACAGTAATTAAAAAATGGATCTGTAATGAATTATCATTCTAGTAGCGCACAATCACAACAGCGTCTTTCACTGATATGGACAACTTGATTCAATACAAATTTAAGGATGAAAGCACAGTTTCCCTCAGGCAATTATTCACAATCAAGAAGCCTTTAGATTTCCATGTATTTAAGTAGATTTTTGTTCACAGAATTTTATTCTTTAGAATCTCCTAAACAAGCAGGCTTATTCCTATATAATTTTTCATGTGGCTGTGTAGATTACTATCAAAAATTTTCCTCTCATTAGTTAGCCAACATACTCTAAAAGTATTATATATTCTATATTTATATTCTAAATATGCATTTCAACAACCTTTTCATTCTTTGTCTTTTCTTGTATAAAATCCTCTCTCAATGTTATTCAGTACCAGCTTTGAAGCACAATTCTAGGTGCAGAATAGAATGGAGCTCCCTCATGTGGTAAATCTACATAATCTCGAGGATTAAACAAAAAAATCCAACATAAATCTAAAGTCAAATGTTGGGATTTAAACAGCCTACCAAAGTTTGTACTATATAACTTACAGAATATATGTTTTTCAATAAAAAGAAATTAGAAAAATAAACTACTTGAATTTTCGAATTGCCACACAGCTACCTGGTGTCTATTGTTACACCTCCCCACTTGTAACATTTTCCAGTTTTTTCCTTTATTTGTACTGTAATGAAACCTACAGATTGTTTGTACAGTCCTGTTCACAGGATTTATAGGATATATGCCCAATATGAAAGAAAACAGTAAAATCTTACATCCCGTCATGTCAGGGCTTTCCTTCTCAAAACAAAATGATGATCTTTCAGGTAGAAATATACTGTCAGAAAGAAAATGAATCGTCTGCTTTTAGTAACACTATTTTCATCTGTAATTTTCCATAGTTCTTGTATTTTAAAATACTAGCTTTATGAAAACTGTACCTTAGTCCAGAGCAGTTAAAATTCAAAGAATCATTTTCTAAAGGGATTTGTCATTTCTTTTACTGATATCAAATAGTTGTAAGGGAAATGAACATTATTCATTAAAACATGACACATTATTAGGTGATGTTCAAGTTCAGTCTAAGTAATGATTATACCTGTATATTCCTGTAATTATCACCTGGAATATCATGGACAGTTTTCATTTGTTTTAAGAAATATAAATCAAATAGTAAAAAAAACCTCTAAAGATAATAAAGAAAATATGATAATAAAGGAAGGGGAAAGCTCTTTAAGAAGTGTTGTGTGTTCAGTTCAGCAGAAAGACTGTTGATGATTCAGCTCTTTTTGCACACATCTGAATGAAGGGGAAAACAGGAAGGAAAGAGCAACATTAAGGTCACAAAAAATGAGTGTCAACTGACTCTGAAAATCCAGATGAACTGGATAAATTCACCATCTGGGAAGAAAAGTTCTTCAAAATGCTTCTAATGGATGTAACCAAAGGCACATAAGTACGAATTCTTAATCACACATTGAAGATTTTCTGAAAAACTGTATGATTTTTCATGAGGAAGGAAAAATTTAAAAAAAGAACAAGTCAGTCCTTAGCAAAATTCAACTTAATTTTCTTCTATGAGGTGCTGTGAACATGTGATTTATACTCCATTTCCAAATGTGTTTGCTTCTTTGTTTTTTACCATATAAAAGGTAGTGGACATTTTCTCTCACCAATAAATGAATGCACATGCCCACTACTGTCTTCCTCAAATATAGTATCACACACTTTTTCACAGCTATTCTCATGCTACTAGGTCCTGATTCCTGATTACTCTCCCACAGCCCTTTGGTACTTCTCTCCCCTGTGTTTGCATTATTTACTGATTTGTTATCTCAGAATTCAATTGATACAGTGTTTGCCTTTTGTTACACACTCTTCCTGAAACTATTATAATAAAAGTGGACTTTACACAAGTCCTTAAAGAACCTGACTGATCCTATACTCTGCTAAATATATTGCTACTTAACATCATCCCTTCTTTATGCCCTTAAGGCAGTTTGTAGTCTGTGAGGCTGATATTGTCTTGCAGGAAATCAACAATTTTCACATAACTGGTCAAGCACCAAAACAATGATTCACTAGTATCTCTCTGTTGGCTTGGGTCATATTTTGTTCATAAAAGAATGGACTCTCTCATGATCGGTTTTGAATCATTTGTAGAACTCCTTTTTCATCAAGGAACATGAAGATATTAAAATACAGTAATATAAAAAAGGGAATAAGACCAGGTGCCAAGGAAAGACACAGCAAAGAATCATTAAAGACTTGTATCAGAACAAAAATAAACATCTATAACCTTGCCAGATTAGAGTTATCCACTTCAAAGTTTTCCAAATTCCGTATCACTAGGCAGCACGCTGACTGTATGAAACTAAACAACTAACATCAAATACCTCAAAATGAAATATCTCAACAGCATCTCTGTTATTTGATGGTATGTAATAAAACCAGACTAATAATTATTTTGATGCATAGTGCAGCACAGAGGAAAACACAGAATTTCAACACACCTTAAGAAAAATGTCATACTTCATATGATTACCACTCCCCCTATTCCCCCAAACCATCCATATTTATTCCAGAAAGCTTCAGTATGCCTCATTAAAGCTCAGAAAGAGAGGTAGTAAAACAAAAGGAGATGGCTTTAGATTTGCAACCAACTCTGATTCAAGATAAACCTGCTACTCCACATACCCTACAAGCAGCCCTGGTAACTGCACACTGGCTGTTGAAATTCACAGATTTAATGTAGAAGGAGGACTGTCAGCTTCTTCCACCACTATTTCTCACATACCTCTCAGTATCACATTTACTCAGAATAAATAAAGCAGAAGGCATAAATAGAAGGCTAAACCTATGCTCAAACCTCCTTCATTCCTCCAACCCTCTTCTATCACAGAAACCATTTAAGGAAAAGATAGTTAATGTTATGCTGTCTCTTGAGTAGAAAGACTGGACATGACCAAGAAGATTTATTTTTTTTTTCTACAAGGTTAAACTCGCCTTTAATTGGAAAATCTAAATCTACAAGGGTTGCAGCTTAATAACTATGGATGCTCCAAGAACATTAGTGAGTGAATGAAAATAAAATTTTATTTAAAAACGCTAGTACAAAAACCTGTATAGCAATTCTGAAACAGTAAAATATAATAAACACTTCCTTAAATCTCCCATAAGGATTGTAACACTATCATGATAAACTGATTTATTTTTCCAATAATTTAGGAAGAAGTATATTTGGGAAAACAACTAGCAACACTGCCATTTACTCTATTAAATTCCAAGCCAAACCCAAATGGTTTTCAGTCATGAGCAGAAAAGGAGACTCTATCTATTAGAATAGTAAAATAACTTACTTTGTTTCAGCAGTATATCTTAATAAGTTAACTTTGTACAAAGATTCACAGCTTTTATCTGCTTCACATTACAACGCACAATGGGGAAATGTGTTGCAGGTATAGAATATTTACAGGCAGCAGAAACAATATATTTAACCTTACAGTAATTCAGTGATGTCTACTGACCTTCATGACAAATATCTCATCATACAAAAAGTTGACGCCAAATAAAAAAATTTGCAAATATTTCAAAGGAGTTTTAGTGGGGGATTCTGGTTTTTTCCTTTTTTTTTTTTTTTTTTTTTTTTTTTCCCCCCAGGGTGAAAAATTAGGTAAGTGAAAAGATTAGCAAATGCCACAAGGCCATACTGACATTTCTCAGTGGAAATGAAATTGAATACCAACGGTTATATCATGACTGTCACTGAACAAAAGAATCTCTTAAAAAAAAACAACAAAAAAATCAACTAAAAAACCTCCAAAAATCTACAGCTTCTGGGAACAATTGTACCTGTGAGTGATGCTCTGCTGCTCACGACACATCTTTACATGTTCCTGTTATTGTACCTTCTAATTGCAACTGCTCCTGCTCATATTTCTGACCTGCTGATTATCTAATTTTTCAACTGTTACCCATAGAAAGGCTGGTCTGCACAAGCAGATCATTTTATATCAAGCCGATCATTTTATATTCTGGGGAGACACGCTCTCTAAAGACTAAGTAAACAACTTAAGCACATTTTAGCTCAACAATATCAAACAGTCCTTTTTTTTTTCCCCCTTGCTTAATAATGTCAATTGAATACACATAACCAAACATAGCTCAAATTGCCTGTAATCTGATTTTGAACTTGGCAGGGTCAGTTCTTCAATAGGATTCAAAATACCAAGATGCTATGAGCTTAAACAATTAGCAATGCAAAAATGGAAGAAGAAAACAGTGTTATTCATTGATGCCCTGAATTTTCTAAAAAAAGCTGCTGGTTTGGAAAAGAAAAGCAGATTATATGTATGTACTAAGACTTCCTATCTTCTATCACAGTGCTTTCAGAAGTAGGATTTTCTGCCTATGCTGATGAAATACGTCAGACCTTTAGATGTACTTCTGAGCATTACAAGCATGATCAGTTAAATCAAGTGTGTCTTGGTTCCTTAACATACCCATTTAAATACGATCCGAGTGTTCAGAGATAAAAGGTTTTTAAATGTAACCTTTCATAAAATGATATATTGTTGATTTCCTTTTCAAGAGTGCATTTTAGTGATTCTTTTCCAGCATTTGGGATAACACAAAATAATGCAAATTTGAGGCATACACATTGGGTGGCTGTCAGTCAAGCAGCCAAGCAACAAAATCTCAAATCTAATACTGAAGTCACAAAATTAGCTTTCTTAGAGGTACATTAACTTAGAACAGAGCATCCTGGATGCAAAATTTAATATAGACCAGCCACATGCCTTTTTTTTTTCTTTAATTTGCTCATCATATCAATCAACTACGTAAGTTTGAGTAAAAAGCCTATAGAGTATGTACTAGAAGGTGGAAGTTCTTTAGAGCAGCTGGATATCTCCTTAACAATGAATTCAAATTGACCCAAGTCTGTGGTGGAGGGGAAAGTGGTATTTCTAGTATTTAAATGCATGTTCTGCTTCAAAAAGTTCCTTTCAGCATGAACAATTTATATACTTGGGAACACACTAGGACAACAAAATTCCAGAGAACTTAAACATCAAACAGGAGAAAAAGCTGCTTACAGACAAAAGTAGCCCTAAACATTAATCTATACCACTGCAATTCTAAAGAGACACAAGCTAAGAGAAAAAAATAAGTAAAACCCATTTTAAGTATAAAATGAACTGTAAAGCAGAAGACATATAACATAACAGGGCTTATGTTTACTGCTTACAGTATTTCCCACTTAAAAAGTACTGAGCATATACTAAGACTGGCTTATAAAGAAGGAAACATGTAACTTTCAGGGTGTACGTGAAAAGAAAAAGTTTGCATCTTCTTGTCATGTTGAACTTTTCCTGCCACCAGTAAGACTATCTCCAAACCTTGTCTTTCTGACACTGTCACATAGCTCAAAACCTGGATTCTCAATCTTCATTCTTCATTCCCCATACTCCTCTTTCAAAATTTCTCTACACAATTGCAGCGTCACTTCCCTTCCTGATATTTTACACACTTAACTAAGACAGAACAAAGAAATGCAAGTAATTAGACAGGAAGCCCAACAGAATCATAGCTTCAAAATTAATTCCATTCAAATGCCTACTTCAGTGGTTGCCCTCAGCCCACATAGGCTTATAAAAATCATTAGTGAAACAGGAAATCAGCACAGAAAGAGCCAACATGCAGGATGATTTTAAATTCCATCTAACATAGTATTTTCAGCTGTACTCTCCTGGAAAAAAAAGTGAAAGGGAGCCAGAAAACTTTCAACTGAAGAAAACTAGTTCTTGATCAATGAATGTCTAATATACTGCACATACTTGCATATTAAGACTGCAACTTTAATGTCTTTCCTCTTACCAAGAAGGTAAGACCTTAGAAGGTCTTTTCTGCTCCCCTTCCTTGGGCTTAGAACCTGTAAACCAAAGTAAGTAAAAAGATACTGATATGAATTAAGACAGAGTTTACAGAAAACTCCATAAAACAAAGATGCAAAAGCAAACACATGATTACTTTTCTGTGCTGTACCTTCAGTAGGCAGTGCAGTCTTTTTCTTCTTACTATTTTAATTTAGAAAAAAACCTCAGGGTTTACCTTGTATGATGCTAAAAAAAAAGGTTAATTAATCATAAGTTTATTTTTTGAACGAATAATTTAGCTCATACTTAAATGCAAACAACTACAAATATTATATATTCCTAAATAATACCAAATAGGAGAAGTCTCATTAAATGCTGTAGCACTACCACTACTTCTAGATGTTCATTATAATTTGTTAATATTAAGAAAGATCCTGAAGTGGATCAACAAGTTCATAATTGTTTCATGGTTGATAACAAAATAGACCATATGATGATCTCAGCTGATCCTTAAGAATTAAACAGTCTATTTTTCCCCATTGGAGGGGGAAAAACAAAACAAAACAAAAAACCCAACACCCAAGGATTTTAAAGTTCCATTGTTTCTAGCCTTTTCTCATTTACAAGCAGTATTTCCTCATTTGCAAACAATACTATGAATTTCATGTTATTTTGTCTTTCTTGCTAGTATAGAACAGAACAATTGATGGCTGAAAATATTTTTTTAAATTGCTTGTCTAATCATTTAATCAAGTATTACTTTGAGAAAACAGATGACATTTAGATCTCTTAAACCAGAGTAAATCACTCCTGTTTCATTTCCTTCCACTGTATGCACTGACAAGTCATCTTAAACAAGACTACTCCCTGGTGCTACTACATCTTAAGACGTGCTCTCTGCTGAATGTTCCTTGGAGTCTGTTTTTAACTGTAAGTAGAAGGCTTAACTCGAAACAAATGCTCAACACCAAGAGTAACAAAGCCATGCTACCTCTAGAAACTGTGTCTTCCTGTTCCTTTGTTATTCATCACATAACTTAATGTTTCAGAACTTTCAAATTACAGTAAGTGCTTTTTCACGGCCTTTTTTGGCCAACACAGGTTTTCTTGCTTGGGTGAGAAGGGAAAAGAGCGAATGAAAGGAAAATAGGTAGGGGATAAGAACCAGGTTCTTTGAGAAGTCTTGAGAGTGGTGGTGGAGGGTGGGAATCTTACTGATGTGCAAACCTCAGTAAGGTAGACCTTATTTCTCTAAATACTACTTGGGAAAAGTATTTTATCTGGGTAAATAACCTTTTTTTTCCTCAAATACCTCTTTTATTCAAAAATGCATTTTCCAATGAAAGTGTTTTCAAATTTCATTTTTTGTAGATAGCAAGATCAAAAACTTGATATAAATATTGCCAGAAAGAACCCACATATAACTTTGTCTTAAGGATTATACATAACCTAGAATTTGAAAAATTATTGAATGGTTCTCTTTTCCAGTTCCTAAGTTACTAAAAAATGTCTCTACATTTAAAAACACATTCAGGCAATTAGACACATATATAAAAGTTCCTAGAACTTATCACCCTTTGGGGTTATTTTTTAGAATCCCTTAGTTATGAACAAACTCATATTTTAATGTGCATTCTCATGCAGAAATGAAAACACCAGATCATTTCAAATTGTCTGAAAAACAAAAACAGGCTTTCAGAAAAATGACATCTCTAAGCACTAAGTGAATTATTTTTCCAGAACAAACTAGGAGAAAATCCCAAGTGTTAACAGCTGACAAGAGTGTTAATGCCATTAACATTCTTTCAGCACTCCATGTCAGTGTGTAAATGATGTCCTGCTGCTCAGTCACTCTGAGAGGAAAAAAGGTTCACAGCCATTTCCAGATGCTGAGATTCTGCTTCAGAGTATTTTTGTTTCTTCCCTAGTGGCCTGCTCTAAGATATTCTGCAGAACAGTGGTTTCTACAAGAGAATTATCAGCTGATGTTTGGTGCATATTAAATAGCTAACATTTTTAGTGCATACAAGTCCCACACACACTTAAAGTAGACTTCTCCCCAGATCATTTCATTACAATGGAAGTGCATCAAGTAAGGAACTAATATTTAGTTAGGAAGCCATTATTAGATAGAACTATGAGCTTAAATACAACTCAGGTAAGAATACGTCCCTTTCAGGAATGCAGGTTTTTTTATTTCATAAAAAGGATTCTGGTTTAATGAGTAGTGTTCCTTTCAGAAAATTAAAATTAGTTCACAAATAGCTGTTGCTCTATTTAATGATAAGATAAATGCACACTGCCTCAATTTTTTTTTTTATTTGCAGTAATTTTTCTGCTTTAATCCATAGTTACCTTAATTTTGCAATTCTTGAAAAATAAGCTTTTAATTCTTCACATGAATGCAATCACTCAGAAAAACCAAGTGGCACCATTTACTACCCTGGCAGGGAAAAGACTGGCATGTTAATATCTCCTGCTAGGTAACTGACACAGCTGACCAACAGAAAAGCTAGACAAAATCTTCTTTTAAAGACACACCAGTACATCTAGGATACATTATGTAAATAAATGCAAGATGGTTTACAAACTACGTAATCATCCAAAATCAACACAGGAAAAAGTCAGTCTCTCTAACTAGAAGGATAAGAAGAATGAACCTCATGGCCAGTGATAAACCAGTGTGCCCTCCTGCCACCTTTTGCTCTGCCACTTCTCCCTTCTCCAGCAGAACAAAACTCAAAGCTCCCATCTGTTTTCTAGGGGAAGAAACCTTTGTCACTGGTGTGTGCATGAACGTGCTGGGAGTGGAAAAGAGGTGGTATATATTATTTACATATCTATAGCTCCAAGGCAAAATATGAATAAGTTAACTCTATACCATTCTCCTACCTATTCTGTCTCAAAAAGCTTTTCATTCTGTTGTCTTTAATCTTTCTTAATAACATTTAAAGTTAAACCTCATTAATCTGAGTATCTTCCTCATTCCCCAACTAGACACTCATGCTTTCACATCACTAAAAAGAAACCAGCACATACAACTACAGCAAGTATAAAATTCAGAGTTCTCCACTTAAAAATAAAAATAATAATAGAAAAAAAAAATCTTAAATTGGAGGCACAAACACTGAAATAGAACAAGGAGTGAAAGCCACATTTGTCATAGTTTGTAATTACCACTGAATCAGACTCCCCAGTGCTGCACAAGGCTGTGTTAATTATAAAAGAAATCTCTCACATTTAAAGTTAAATAATTTACAATTTGATCTCCAATAAAGTACAGTGTCAGCCATGAATTAGATAATGACAAAGTTATATCAAAAAACACACAGAAGTTATTTAACATAGCAAGACATTCATAGAAAGAACATTTATATATATATTAGTAGTAGTATTTATTTCTGGCTTAATCATACTATATTCTACTTTCTGAAATTTAGCTATAATCCTTATTTTGAAAGGAGCTATTTCTGGTGGCCAACCATCCAGGTCAGCTTCACGATTCCAATGACTTCAGAGTGCTGTGAGAATTCCTTAAAACATGGATAATTAAATTTTTATAAAAATCCCAATGTAAGGGAGACAAACTAAAATCCTAGCACGACAGCAAGATAGCAGTTATGAAAATCTCTTCAAAAGTATTTCCATACAGCTATCTCAAAAAGTTCACAGTATTCTTTACAAACTACATAAGCAGGCACACTTAAAGATGCAGGACTGTGTCCCAGCAAGTAGTGATCATGAAAATAAGTTTGAACTCTGTTTACTAATTGAAGACAAACTTGCACTACAATGATAGTAGTAACAGAGCCACTTGTTTGACGTAGAAAGAGAGATAAATAATATTATAATTTTTACTCTTCATGTCTGTGAAGCTACAAAATCTCTGAAGTACTGTATTTAGTTAAAAACAGCATTTCAAAAGACTATTAAAAAAAAGAGTAAAGACTGGAAAAAACAAAGTCCTAAACTCAATAAGTGAATCTACATGGTTATTGCAGATAAATTTAAGTAACCTGACCACTGTATAGAAATTCTCACATGGATGAAAAAATACCTACTAACAAATAGGTCCAAAAAAACTTTTATCAGTTTTTGAAATGTCACACTGGCCAGAAACTGAAACCACAGGGAGTCAAAACAGCATCATTATGAACACTTGAGAGAAAAATAATTGGTACAATCTATTACATATGTAGCAGAACTTATGCCAGGTGAATTTTTGAAGTCTAGATCATGTAGTATCATGAAATACATGCTTTTAGTTAAAAAGAAGGCATAAAGTTGATAGCATTATTTGCTGAGATGGTTCTACTACGCTTGGAATCAAATCAGAAGATCGTACTATACCTTCATTATTAATTGTTTACAAAATGTGACAATCAACCTGAATATAAATGGAAAAAATAAGATACCCTTAAGCAGGAAGTCACATAGACAGTGTGAACCAGTTCATGCGAATACCTGCATGGCTGTAAACAAAGTGATGTAAAACTGAGTGTACTTCTGTTATCAAATCATTTCACTTAGTTGCCTATAGTCTTACTTTAAAAATAAACTGTTCAGATAACATTAACCCATTTTCCTCACTTGGGTTTTAAAATATCCTTTTGATATGCATTGAGTTAGCAGACTGCAGTCAAAACTACATGAATTGAATTCTACTAGCTATAATTCAAAGCTTTTTAACCAATGGGGGACATTTACCTGAGCATATTACTTCTGCAATGCATAGCTATCTTTTTAACAGGTTGTGGAGTAGTAACATATTACTCTTCCTGTCTTTGAATGGAATTCCTAAAGTGCTTGAAAGTTATTTTTAAGCAGTCAAGAATTACATCAACTAGTATGCACCAAGATGAATGCACTAAATAAAACAACAAAAAAAACCCCAACAACTGATTATGTGAAATCACAAATTATCCTGCCTTGAAATAGGTCAAGAAAAAAAAATCCTAGATGAAACTCTAAGTAGAATTTCTATTAATCTTTTTTTCACTCACAGTAGCAAGAACTTACTTGATTAAAAAAACCCAGTAACTTGATAGTATTTGCTTCTATATTATGAATATGCATTCATTTTATGATTAGGAATTAATATTATGAAAGGTGCTTTTATTATAACTGATCTCCTCCCTTAGTAGGATACCAAGCAATATTCCTTTCATATTCTCTGAAGAAAGTCTCATCCACAATTACCGGTAACCAGCTTCATTAACAGGAACAGGAAAGAGAAACTATGCCTTTAATTATGGTATAATTCCTGCATCCTAAAACTCTCTGCTGAGACATGATTTATGTTTAGATGCATCTCAAATTTTCTGAAACACTCAAGCAGTTGGAGAGATGTTTGGCCTAAAATTCTTAACTTTGTAATGTCAGTAATTGCCATCAACACCAATTCTTGAACAAGCTGACAGAATACATACTGAAGACTAAGATGTCATTTTCCCCCCTCTCCCCCAAACATTTATTCTTCAATCTAAATAAAAAAATAAGGGAATACAGAAAAATTAAAATATTCAATTATAAGCAGAAACAAATTTCACCAGATCATATAAATGGAGATGACTTTCTAAAAAAAGAAAACCACCATTTATCAGGTCATCTATTAATTATGAAAACATAAATCCTTAGGCAGAATCAGTTCATTTCTTGCAGTCTTATCTATTTTGTCAAGCCACTAAATTCCCTAGTATGATAAAACCTGTCTGACTTCTACAGTTCAGGGTGCCTATTTTAATTACCAGGAATTGGTAATCTAGCAGGGACATCAATGTACATGCACTGAAGCAAGTCTGCCCAGGAGACTTTCAACAATTAATTTTCAAAAATTTCATAGGATCCTCATATTTTTGCCAATGCAAAAAAACCCAACCCAACAACAAACCACTAGTACTTTTTTTTTTAAAAAAAAAACCTCTCTTGCATTGTCTGATGATCCTCCTTGATTAAGAAATTGAGGCTATAAACTGCAGACTAGAAAAAGAGAAATATTACCTACTTGGGTCTTTTTCTCACCAAAGGACTTCAGTGATGTCACTCATTTTCATAAGTATAATAAATACATAGGTAGCAAGATAACAAGTGGCAAGGCATTTACTCAACACAACTGAAAAATAACATATATAACCTGTAAAATAAAGCTGTGGAGCTTAAGAAGAAAACACAGTTGCAAAAAGTGCATTTCAATATGTGGGTTTCATTTGTGAACAAAAGTGGGGCTTACTTGACAGTGTTCAGCCTACACACATGATGACAAGGCTAAAAACAATTACAAGGCAATAAGATTCTCTGATGAAAACGTATCTCAGGGAAATGGTAAGGGTTTTTTTAAATAGCAAAACTGATAAATGTGATTACTAGCGAGTCTCTTAACCTTGCAAATAAGACAAGGAGAAAGAGAACATGTAAGTAACAAGAAACAATTTCCCACTTAGTCAGGAGTTGTCTCCTTTAAGCTACTTTGCTGCAGTCTTGTCAGAAACTTAAACTAAATCCATACAAAGAAGGTATTAAAATCTTCTTGTGAATTTCTGTCACTGAATCCTTTCAGTTAGTTAATCCCACTAAAACTTAGTTTCTAAACACACAGTAGTTAGAACCTCCTCATTACATACCCTTCCTAATTGCAATGAGTAGCCACGAACAGCTGTAGACACCAATCCCCTCTTTTTTTTTTTTTTTTTTTTCCTTTGAAAAACCCACAAAACCATGACTTCTGTCTGGTTGTAGTAAGAAAGAATACATGGTACATGAACTATCTGAGCTTCTATAAACACACAAAATGCCTTGGACTTGGCCACGTACCATACTCCAAATACTTTAGTTAATACAGAAATGTGCTTTGTCCAAAATAAAAACCTGCAAATTTCTTTGAAGAAAAAAGGTCCTTCACTTAGTGTTTCTCACAGCTTTGTGTGCTTCTTGCATCTGCAGTGTACTTTACGTGTCACTTTATACTTTTGTGCACAAGTAAAGCTGGATATATGAAAATTTTGAAGGGAAAATGTGCTAGACAGGCATCATATGGTATTCTCCCACACATTTTACTTACTAGTGCGTAAAGCACCTACAGCCTCTATTACCTACAGAAATCAAAGGACTCCTGAGTACAAAAAATGCAAACCTTTTTTCTCTAAAATGACCTGTTTAAAAAAAAAATAAATTAAAACCATTAACAAAGCTAGTACTTTCTCCTTCAAAAAATAACACATCAGAAGCTAAAATAGTAAGCAATCCCAACTCTACTGTTGATAGTTTTCTATACTGAAATAACTCAGCAATTATCATTAAATATTGTTCTTTAAGGCAAGAAAAAAACATCGTACTCTCTTTATGACTGGTCACTCTAACTACTTCTTTCAAGAAAGCTGTCTTGTTTCCCCCTTGGCAGTCTCTCTATAAATACTTTAAGTTATACTGAATGTTTTCTTACATTTGGTATGTTCAGTTATGCTTTTCTCTGTGTTAGAATGAAAGCATGGAAGAAGAAATTTAAAAGCTTAGGTTCAAACGCCGTAAATACTTAACCAGATGAACAGAATGTTCAGATCACCAACAAAGCCGTGCAAAAAGGATATGCTCATCTTTTCTACAAACTTATCATTTTCATCTTGTGTTTTCGGGAAATTCTCAATGTCTTTTTCTAAGCGCTGGATTTGCTGGTTCATTGAATCAAGGTTGCTCTTCAAAGTCTGGGCTGAAACTAAGAAAGAAAAAATTACAATGAGTAAAAAGATTCCAGAAAGGATATCAGAAAAGGAAAAAACAATATCGATATGAATAGTCTTAAGGAGAATGATTAAGTAGACTCACATTTTTCTGAATCACTGCTCATAAAAATCCCACTCTTCATAAAAACTAAGTGAAAATATCTCATGTAATATACGAAATCAGCATATTTAATGTTGAAATGTCACCACTTAATTCTACCATTAGTTCAAATTATTCAATTTCTATTTAAATTTATTGGTAAAAAAATCTAATATTTCATTCTTTTAAATCTAATTCAAAGATTATAAGTAACTAAGGTTCAAAGAGATTTTACCTTATTAATGCATGTAGTTGGTTAAATGAATGATCTTATTAATTCATGTACTCTGCTTCAGAAATGATTCAAGGAATAGACATGGAGAAAAGATTAAATATTTTTTTCTTATTTAACTGATTTCTAGAAACCAACATCTGTGAAACCCTCTGTTAAAATCAAAGGTAGGTCTGAATAATAAAAGCTACTGATAATTAAAAAGAAGCAAAGTACTGACAGGACAGCACTAAGAAACCAAAAAACCCAACCAAACAAACAAAAAACCCAACAACACACAAAAGAAAGGCTACTCTAAAGAAACACTGATTACTCTATCATATGCTATTCTAATATAAAATCACAATTTCTGTGAACAACCACTACTTGATACATCATGAAAGAAATCTCCATTGGAAATCATGACATCACAATTTTGAAGGTAAAGCGATACTGTACCACAAAGAAATTCCACAACTAGAGGAAAGTGTCTTTGCAGAAAAATCCTTGGTCAAATTTTAATATTAAAACAAACTGAACCCAATATATTGAGTTTTATGACATAACTCACAAAATCCACTTGTCAATTTAATTATGAAGATAAGTTTGATAAGCGGTTGCTCTAATTTCAAGATGCATTTTAGAACCAAACTCTATCTTTTGTTCGTTCTCTCCTCTTGCACAGTTTACAAATACGTAAACTTGCAGAAATACCTGCTTTCAAGAACAAGCAGATCATCTCAACACCACCTTTCCCCAAAAGGCACTGTAACTGTTGCACCATTTCATGTCCTTCCTCTAACTTGAGAGCAAAACATTTCAAATATACTTTGTTTCAGAGGCGATTTATACTCTACAAACTACTTAATCTTTATTGACACTGCATATAATCCTGCACATAATCCTCAGTAATTCTTAAGACAGTCCCATAAACAACTTTCAAAATGTGGAACTAGAGGTGAGAACAACCAATAGATTATCTACTGTTTAGTGACTGGCCAGGTCAATGCTGTCCATTGACTGCAGACAGCTGCTCTGCAAAGCCAACACTGTAGACATGCAGCCCAGCTAACCCAAGGATTCTTAATGTAATCAAGATAAGCACACATTTGTTTTAAGGTGTTTCCACTTCCTAATGTTTTTGATAGTAAGCCATATGTCCAAAAGTTGCTTTGAACATGTTCAAAACAACAGTTTATTTTCTTGCTGTGACTTTACAATATTAAACAGTAGCAGGAATTGGACTCAAGATGGCTTGAAAAACAGTATATAGAAAATAAAAAACCATGTAAATAAGGAAGCAGTTGCCATAATTTTATATTCTAAGAATGATTCATATCAGTTGCAACACCATTGCTTTACCTTTTCACAAGCACGTTCATAAGGCACCATTACAGTTGCCTTTATCACAGACATAATCCTGATTTTATTTTCTATTTTATACTGGGTGCCAAAAGAACTATGAATCATGTAATCTTAAAATTATAGCAAAACAACTTTTTAAGCTTAACTCAACTGAGGGGAAAAAAAAATAAATGTAAAAAACTCTATACCGACCGCAGCCTCCTTGGAGCTATTAGCTTAACACTCAAGAGTTAACCTTGAAATCAACCACTAAAGCAGTCAGAATATTAAACACCGTCAAAGCTTTCAGGTTATGGCTGCATTTGTTTAATCATTTCATATTATTGCCAGAAAAGAAGCACACATTTTTACTTGAACTGAAGAACTTGAATTACTATAATTTTATAGGCTGTTCTGTTGTTGGAGAGGGAGACAAACAGCACTGAAGTAAAATGCTAGAGCTGAAAAATAAATTAGGAGGATGCAAATGGTAATTCTATTCATAAAAAGAATAGTAGCTGGTAAGTAAACAGGCAACAAAACAGATAAAGTTTAACTGTTTTAAGCAATTTGAAAATATTTAAATGCATGACTGCTTAGCAAGAGTAGTAATTTTTTTGTCTGAAATTTAAAAATGCAAAGAAATTCAGCATGCAGTGACGAATAAGAAGGCTTAGCCTCTGTGATAAAAATGGAAGAACAGAGATTTCAGTAACTTCACTTTATAAAACTATGTTCAGAAAACAGTTTAGATTAGGTACATACTGACTCTGAAAGTAGGAAGGAGCTCTATCTAGGCAAGAAGGCTGCATTGAAAAGCTGTGCTTCCCATAACTAACCCCTATATTCACAGTGAATTATCAAAAAACATTGTAGAAAATACTTGTTGGGGTTTTTTTGCCTAGCCCAGGCAAATGTACAAGTTTCTGTTCAAACAAAGTATTAAGCTGCTGTTCTGCAAGACAAGCTCAAAAAGACTAACAGGAAACATATATATACAGCCTATAGTAAAATATCTGCATTTCCTCCCATAAACTATTTGATTAGAGATTTACTACTGCAGTCATGTGAAGAGGAGGCAACATGAATTCCTTATACTCTTTCAGGGAAAATGATGTAAATTTCTTAAAAGCCTTGCAAGGTTTTAATTTCTGAAAGCATAAACTCTGCTTGCAGCAAAACACTGTTTCTTTGAAACTATGCCACATACTACACAGACTGGCTCTATCACTATACTCCTCCAAGCTGAGCATCACAAAACAAAGGCCTGCTCACCTTCCATTTGTCCACCATACCACATGAAAATAGCCAAGTAGAACTAGTATAAAAAATCTATACAAAAGGTGGCATTTGGTCTTCAGTGGCACAAAAGAACTGTGCAAGAATTATTACTGGGAAAGATAAACTGTAGCAGCAATTACAGTATCATTCCATTTCATACTGCAGAAGAAGAGAGCAACCAACTAAATCCTGTACCTGAATCATGATAAGAACACTGAGGTAAACACTAAAAAAGAGGGGGGAAAAAAGGAAAAAAAACAACCCACCAGCAACAACCAGAGAAAAAACCCTCCATAACCCCCACAAACTCCAGAAGGAGCAGTCCCCGGTAGAGGAAGCAGTCTACAAGAAGCCTGGGCATTTCCCTGTATTAACAATAAAGGTAAAATATTTGCCATATTTCAAAAGTAAAACGAAATCAACAGCAATAAACAACCCACCTCACCACCCGCACAGCTTTATAGGAGAATTAAGATCCCAATACATAATGGAAAGGTCAGCATTTAAGAAATGGCAAAGTTTGAGAAGTCAAGAGAAAGTCAAATTTGCTGCTCGGGTGAATAACAGAGGCAGATGGCTTAAACAAGTTTGGAATAAGAATTATTTAGATTCATATACAACAGGTCCATAAACAGATATTAAAAAGAATAGGCAGGGATGTGGCATTTAATGTCTTTGAGAACCTTGTGCAGAAAGTGGGGGAAACAGACTGGAGGAACTGCAATCTTCTTCCTAAGCAGTGCATCTTGCTGCCAGCACCAGGTTTTGGGGATCACTGGGCACTTTGCACATTCAGCAGAAATTAGCAGAAATAAGCAGAAACACCAGAACCTACATATGGACCCGTCTTCAAGGATAAAGAGAGGAAAAAAGGCAAAAAGATGTCTCAACCTGTACCAAAGTGGCCTCTGCTTTAGCAGTAAGAAAAGGCTGGCTTGCAGAGAGCTGCTGCAACAACTCCAAGATGGAAAGAAATACGGCATCTTTAACATGCGTGCCTCAAACCGCTATCAGAAAAGGATTTATGAGCCACGAAGAATCCAATACCAGAAGTAAACATCTATGTTTCAGCTAACTAAAGCATTATCACACAGAATTACTATTAATATATAGGACTAGTATAAACAAGGTGAATATGAAGTTATGCATATTAATATATTGTCAGATTATTTTTCACGTCAGTGGAAGACTAATATAAGCATCTAGATTCATCAATATTCTCTCCGCACAAATACTAAGTGAAGGTGAGTTAATCATGCATCATTTAATCTATGACTGATTAAAAGATTATTTTGTATATTACCATGTCAGTTTGACATGAAAGGTGATAATTTTTTCTACAGTTTATTATTTTCCCTATATTAATTTCTCCTCTGTTAAAAAAAAAAAAAAGCAAACAAAACACACAAAAAAAGCAACAACCCAAAACAAAACAACAAAACAAACACCACAACCACAAAACAAGCAAACAAACAAAAAACCATCCACTTATTTTGGAGAAAGCAGTTGCACAGACTGCACGCTACGGAAGGCTTAGTGAATGCCTGGTAGAGCACTTCAGCCCCAGAAAACCGCTACAAGCAGTTAATCTCATGTTAATGTCAAACCTTCGCTAGTCCCCGCAGTCAAGATAAGCATTTTATGTTTACAGTAATACAGTAATAGTACCAGAGGACAGACTAATCCTTTAAAATAAGAATGCATCAGACTAAGAGTCCTCCTCTCTAACAAGAGGTGAAACGATACATTTTGATTAGGTGCCGTGTCTCTTCCATTACAAATTCCGAAGGT
Organism: Actenoides lindsayi; assembly: GCA_025331215.1. Lineage (NCBI taxonomy): Eukaryota > Metazoa > Chordata > Aves > Coraciiformes > Alcedinidae > Actenoides > Actenoides lindsayi. The sequence goes on along the minus strand of WTSP01027246.1, from coordinate 108,987 downwards.
ATCTGATCACGATCTAAAAGAGGGAGGGCAATGTCCACATTTAGTAAAAACTGTAAAGTGAGAGCCAATGACATAAATTACTTCAGCAAGCAAAAGCAAGTCTATATGCAGCAAATAAGCTAGTGGATTTGTAAGTCTAGACAGTATTCGTACCATAACTACATTCTGAGCATACTAATGATTATTTATTTCTTCTTGCCTGAGGGCAGATGGAAGTAGTCTCTCAGAAAGGTGTGAAAAACAGTTTGAGGGGAAATGGCTGAGCAAGTGCGTAATCTGCAGGACTTACAACCATTGATTACTCAGTTCATACCCCTAAGTAAATATGTATTTATTAAGAGAATAAATGGTCTGTTAGAGTTAGGTGAACTGTGCTGCTGTAGTGTAACTGGGGATTCTGAGTGGCAGTGTGTGTGCCTGTAGATATCAGAACATACTTGTGTGTGTGTGTGTATTTGTATAGACACTGTGATAAATACATCACAGGCAAAAATACATCTACACACGTATTGTTTGTGTGATGCAGGTGTACCATATGTGTAACTCACAGGCATGTATGTGTGTGATCATACATGTATATGTGCATATACAAACACACACATTTATGTATCTGTGATACATACCACAGTATGCCCATATAGCACAAAACAACCCAGACTTGAAGCTCCATCACTGAACAGCTTCCAGACTTGAAAGCAGTTCAGCTCCCTTAACATGTTGTTTCTCAAGTAATTCACATGTCACTATTCCTACTTCAGAATGATTCTGAAGAGCATGGTACAGATAATGGCTGTGGTCATAATCTCTCCTGACTACCAGAGGAAAGAAAAATATCACAGAATCACAGAATGTTAAGGGTTGGAAGGGACCTCAAAAGACCACCTAGTCCAACCCCCCTGCCAGAGCACATAACATAGGAACGTGTCCAGGTGGGTTTTAAATGTCTCCAGAGAAGGAGACTCCACATCCCCTTTGGGCAGCCTGTTCCAGTGCTCCATCAGCCTCACCGTGAAAAAGTTTTTCCTTATATTGGGAGATATAATATTGGGATATATAATATAATATTGGGAGATACCACACGTATTATTTCCTTTATCAGAAACTGGGATCTTCACTACGTGCTAGTATGATTGACCTAGAACAAACTGCAACACTAATAATTCTAAATTGAAATATTTTTGTCTAGAAGGACACTGAACTTAATTATTAGAAGTTCTGAAGAAGAAACAAGATGAATAGTCAAGACAGGTGGGATCAAACTCTTAAGATTACATCCAACCAAGCATACTACTGGTAGCAAGCAAACTCCTCTTTCCAGATAAATATCATGTGTTTTTAATAGAACTTAGGCAGAAGTAGAGAAGTAGCATTAAAAAGTACATTTTTAGCCCAACAGTATCTAAATTTCAAAGCTGAACCCCAACCGTGATAAAATTAAGTTCATGAGCTCAAAGGAAATGTTAGAAATTCTTACAGGTGGAGGTTTAAACACCTTGGGATGAAAGGGAAACAAGCAGATTATTTTAACTAGCTAGGGCACATCATCTTCTTCTGAAAAAGAGGTAAGCTTTCTGACACAGACTCCTTATGCTCAAACAATCAATACATTGTGCATAATGAACATACCTTTTCTTTTTTTTTTTCCTGTAAATCTTCCACAACTTTTTCCCCACATGTTTTCAAGTTTAGGAAAAACAGCAAGTCTGCCCACATGGTAATGTTTCTGTTTATGTATTATGACAATGTATTGTAAATGAAAACATGTAATTTGAAAAAGCTTTAAATAAGAATTTTTCACAGAAACATTTCACACCTCGCTATGCATTTGTACTTCTAATTTGCATGCTAAGATTTCATTCACCAGCGAAGTCTTCGCATTTTATCACAGCTCTGATAGAGACTGGTGATGGACAGCAACGACACAGCTATGCTTCATCATTTCAGACTTGTACACTAACATCTTAGTTAACCAAAGATAAAGCAATTCTGCATTGATTCTATTGTCAGGTCCATTTGCAAGCAGAGGTGAAGCACAACTTTAAGATAAGAACACCTTGTAACAAGTCCAGCCTCAAGTAGCTCTTGGCTTTAGAGTCTAATGAGAGATTCCGTCTAGCACACTAATTACCTTGCAGTTCAAGACAACATTTAATAGGGCGGGTAAGTGCAAAAGCTCTGGGCTGCAATATTATTCTCCATCCAGTGAAAGGAGACTGATCAATCCTCATCCAGAAAAATGTCAACTGCGATCAAGACCTAAAATTATCACAATCCAAACGTATATGACATTTTCATGTCTCAACAGAGAACGAAGACAGACACATCTGATACAATTTAAGAAAAGGATGACACACAGATTTTAAACACACATCTGGGAAAAAAAACCTATCACACAAGTAACATTCTAAAAAACAAATTTTGGGTACAAACTACAAACAGATTTTCAGCTTCTCAGAAAAACAATATCAGTCATATAAAGTGAGGAGATTTAATTTAAATATTACACACACTGAAGTGCAAATGCCATTAACAAGTTTGCCTTGACAAGTGAGATAGTGGGAAAAAAAAGCCTGTTAGGCCTAAAATCTGAAACATCATAAGCAGCATGTTGTCTTCTCTCCTCTGGAGCTGAGGAAATAAAGAGTGCTCATAATCCTGAAACACTCAATGTATCCACAGAACAAATTTCTGTGGGTAGCTTATGTTTAATATCCACATAAGTACAGAACTGAACTCTGGTTTAAGGAATGAATCTGCTTGCCTCAGTTCCAGCAATTATGTGCCTATCTACATGTTTTAAGAATAAAGGAGTAATTCTGATGCACATAACATAACTTATTAAGACATTAAGAATCAATTCTAAATTACAAAGAGTGCATTAGGAGCCCAAAATGCATTACCACTATCATCATGAGCCAGTTGTTAAAACTCCCTTCTGAAGCACAGCACAGCAGAGTCATTGATCTCCTAAGGGATATATCAGAACATGAAATCTTTTCCTTGCTGTGGACAGGTCATATCATCCAACTTATTGACTCAAAGTTGTTTACTTCTTAATGTCAAATTAATTGGCAAAAGACCTTTCTTCTGAAAAAGAAAACACTCCCATCGCCAATAAGATTCCTTCTGGTGAATGCTGACAAGTTTTATGCTTATTTTTGTGACCTGCATAAATTCCATATGTGCCAGCCGTCTACCTGCTCTGAACTCCCTTGTCATTACCAGCCTTTTCATCTAACTTTTCAGGTTTATCTCGCCAAGTAAACTGTAAATAGCATAGTGCAGAACTGAAGATTTAGTAGTCGAATGTGAAATGACTTTTCCTATTACAAATAAAAAACTTTTAGAAAACTTACATCCCAAACTCAGAAATGTAACTAGAAATACTAGAGCTGATCAGCAAAAAAAGCCTTGTGTCCAGTGGCATTCTCCTGGCAATATGGGTATCTCCTCCAGAGCACTCACCTTACATTGGTGTTAACTTAATTACAAATGTCTTTCAAGATCTCAAACGTTCAATTAATTTTGAAAACAGAGCTTATAATTATTCAATCAGTATCTATTAAATGAGCATACAGAAGCACAACTTCCCAAAGGTTTAAGGCAAATTGCAAGTGAGGCAAAGCAAAGAACTGACCGGACTTCTAGTTCTACTAATTACATGCATATATGGAAGCATTAGCTGAACATGCCAAATTCTGCTGTATTTATTTCAAAAGCCAGTATTTTGCACTGTCACCATTGCTCTGTAGTCCAACCTCACTTGGTTTCTACATACATGTTGGCTCATGTTGGTAATGATAGTGGTAATGCATTTTGGACTCCTAATGACAGGTACCTCATGACAAGGTACTTCACTGTAACTTACATCCATAATTTTAGAGTATATACACGTGCTGCAACCCTTTGTGAAGCAGCTATGGCACACTATATTCCATGGTGCACATGTGCAAAAATCACAGAAAGCAAGGAATACAAAGAAAGAGTTTGTGTTACGGAAGCTTTACTCCTATCTGTTGTTACCAAAAACTCACTACAGAGAAGGTGTTAAGCAACCTCATCCTCCCTTCAGGCTCTTAACCTGTAACAGGAGTTTGGTCTTTCCAATTAAATAAAGTGAAATTTGTGCTTCCAGAGGTATAACACCCCTCCTTACATCAACCAAAGGAGGAAAGAAAGAAGTGCTGTTTTGTAGCTCTCGTTCTAATGGCTTGTATTAAGGAAATCTAAATGGGTTACATAATTTGAGAAGTCATTTAAAAGCAGTCTTCAAATACAAATTGGTTTAACTACAGCCAAAAATTCTTAAATGCTTTAATTTCTTTAATATACAACAGCCCACGAGAGTCATTTGGACTATTCTTTAATTTTACCCTTGATATTTACACTTCAGGGAGGTAAGTGGATCCTTAAAACATATGCCATACAAAATAACTGTCTTTTATGTAGAATCCAAATTGTAGCTTCAAACTATACCTTCAGAATTCAGAACTTGAACAATTTTGCATACCATTTATTACACATTAGAAGATGGCAACTAAATAAATCCTCAAAATCTTCATGGCCTGGGAAGATTTGGCAGGCGGTTTTGCAGTGTGAAGCCAATCCAGAACACTACTGAGCCTCCAACAGGATCTCTTTCAGAAACTGCACCTTGGAACTACAGCAAAAAACTATCTGTGAAGTTTTTACTTTCCTGTCTTCCTCACTGACACTTTTCAATGAAGGAGAACACAACTGTCTGAAAACTTTTAATGAGATGACGCATAAGCTACCATCAATATGCAAATAAACGAGTGCTACTGGACAAAACCCCCCACTCTTTTAGGGTTTGATGTACCTGTGTATTTACTACCCTCAGAAGTACATATTGAGAGAGTTTCTGACATTTCAATATTGCAGTTTACGTGAATGAAAAGAATGACAGAAGTCACTACACAGCGCAAGATTGACTTTTGATTACGATGCAAAATGCCAAATTCAGATTCTATTATGGAGAGAGAAGTCACAGATGCAGGCATTAAATTTCTCACGCCAGAAGGCATTGTCTATTTTATATCCACTAATGCGCCAGATTGGGCAAAATCTGTTTCAGCAATTTAAACTGCACAAGGAGGAAAATACTGCAGAACCCTTTGTAAAAACAGTTTTTTCTACTGCAACTAACTATAAAACTTTTGTGACAGGAAAATGACTAGTACTTAAGAGGAGATATTTTAAATAGCTATACTTAAAGTAACAATGGCACAGAAATTTTAAAAATATTTTCCCCGCTCTAAAATTATGGCATTAAGGCACAGTGAAGTACCTTACCTGTACAGAACTGAAGGATTCATATTTTCTTACAGTATTTCTAATAATATATTAAGTATATACATATTTGCATTCCACAGTGCTTCTGATTGCTAATGTCTTTTCTGGAGAGATGCTTTCATCATCAGAACCATATGCTTGCAAATTAAAGAAATAATTTTTTTGTGTGTCAACCTGAGTGAAAAATCTGTGCTTCTCTTATTAGCACTTTCTAGTCTACGCAAACATAACTCACCCCCTCCCAAAGTTACTTTCACTTGATTTTACTCAGAATGCTCTGCGTCGCTTTTAACAAAACTAAAAGAATCAAGTGATGTACCTTTAGATCAGGCACAGAATTCTGTATGTTAATCACTGGAAAAAAAACCTCATTATTTCGGAAAGAGACTTTATACTGCATTCATAGCTCACCTGGAGTTTAGCCATTCTTGGGAGTCCTACATAACTGCTCAGCTAACCCCAAAATCTATACTCTCTCTATACAAACAAGTTATTACTTCAGCCACCTACAATGGCCACCTACAGATAACAGCATTCTATATCCAGATGTTTCTGAAGGGAACACCAGTGAGACAACACAAGCTCACAAAGCTTCGTACGACTGCACAGCCAAGTGACTCCCACTCTTGACAGACAACACAAGCAAGTAACAGAAATATGTCAAGAACTGTTAAACTTAGGAGGAGCTGGACACAATGTACAGCTGATAAAGATAGGGTTCTCTTTTATTTTAAACACAAGCAAAATACATAAACCATGAATTGTGATTTAAAACTTTTGCTCTTTCAAAATTTGAAAGTAATTTGCTATTATAAAATAAATGCCTAACGTTTCTCCTCTTCATTTTCTGTGTTACGTGTTTCTTTTTTATGGTTTATGGGAGGCTTGACACTCAGAGGAGTTTCAAGTTAAAAAATACACATCTTTTCTAAGGAACTCCAAATTATACTTTTTGCAGCATGACATTGTCTAGAAATCCCCAACTTCTTATCTGACTTCAGTAAGGTACCTCCTGTTAATGTTTTGAACTTCTGTTCAACTGAACCCACAGAGAGCGATGGGAATTTGTCAGGTATTTAATAAAATCACAGATTATTAAATTATTAGAGCAAATACCATGAAAAGCAGCAATTGGAATAACAAGTAAAGTGAGAAAGGTACAAGTATGTCACAAATGCCTCTGCATAGTTTCAACAGCAGGGGAAGGAATATGACTTCCACCAAAGAATGCAGTTTGTCACAATCCTGTGATTATTTAATTTTTTTTGGTTTTCCTTTCATACAGTCTGCTTCAAGTAAGAAGGAAGGCTTTTCCAATAATCTCTTGATAGTTAATCAGTTTGACCTTTGCTTAGACTTTCCAGAATAAAACTGTTTCCCAATTTATTTTTTTACTTTTCATAAACCTCTAGGTTGATCTTCCATCTTTAAAAAGATCAAATATTTTATTATACCTAATATCAGATTATTGAAGATTTCAGTACATGCATGGGCAGTTCATCTAATCCCATTGACCTTTTCATATTAAAATCCATTTTTATGCTTTATCTGCTATTTGTTAAAAAAAAAAAAATCTCTGTTGTTCAGATGCTAGTTGTTTACTCTTATACAAAAAAAAAAGCATAACATGACTTTCTTATTCAGATGGCACTGGGAAAATTCACCCAAGATCAAAAAGAAGTTGATTGTGATAAATCTTGTATTTGTAATTTTTTGAGTAGTTCTGCAAGGCTGTATTCTGCCTAAAAAGTCAGAAGCATACATCTCAAGTAATTAGGCTGTCGCCTGTTCAGCTCATGTTTTCTTATTGAAAATGCATACAGAGACAGTATCTGCTGGTCAACTTCCTTCTATTTTATTTATAACTAGATGTTGCAAATGTTCTAATATCTGTTGCCAATTTACTCCAAAAGAAGCCTCCTACAGGAAAAATAAACCTAACCCTCTATCCCTGAAGCTACTTGTTTATGAACGACCACACAATAAATAGGAAGTGAAAAATCTCCTCTTCCATGCAAAGCATGTCAACTTCCTACACAGAAAAAATGACCACATGTGACAGAGCAGACGAACATTACAATTAAACAAAGCTGAAGTACCACCATGGGGAACAGTTAAGGCAAGCTGCACAAATCAGGTTTATTCTGCCAAAAATCTGCTGTGTAACAGAAAGCTAAAAAGGGCTGAAAGAGGAGTTTTGGTCACTGAAGACAAAAGGTAATTTATGCCTCTGATAAGAAGCTGGTATAGTTTATAGGAAGTGCAATGAGTTTTATCTTACAGAATGAAACACTTAACTGCAATAAAGTCATATATATTCTAAGCATCAGGATTATTACCCATTAATACACTTTCTCTCTTTTGGATGCTGTAGCTTAAGTTTACTAACTTTTTTGGTGTAATTCCTCCAATCAACTTACAGACCATCAGAGGCTTTGAATCAAACTATGTAAACCTCAAAGTTGCAAGGTAAAGTGTTATCCACAGGAGAAAATTAATAAAAGATCATCAAATATGCCTGTACAAAGCATAAGGCTTTGTAAAGGATTTAACAAGAGATGCAGGAAGAAAGTTATTACATTTTTAAAAATCACCTCCAGAAAAGAATTATCAAGTGGTAGAAAACGTATCTGGAATCTAGATGACAAACTGATATTTGCATAATTAAAATTAATCACTGTGCTACTCTGTCATATGTCTTTGTGAATACACTGGCCAGATTAGTGACACTTACTGGGTAAGATTGAGGGTGAAAACAAACAAACAAAACAACAACAAAAAAAAAAGGTGAAAAAAAGAAAGGGGGGAAAGGAAATACAAAACCAAATCACTTAGAGGAATTTATCTGACTCCATATCAGAGGCCAGGAACAAACAACATTGACATCAAACAGCAACATTAATAGTAGTTCTAAAAATTCTTTGTGTAATATCCACAGTAGTGCTCAGATACAAGTAGCCAGCTGTATATTTAAGCAAGCACCTTTATTTATATATATATATATGAGCATATAAATGGTTCATTTACATGGTGAAGTACAAGCTGTCTCTTCAATCTCTATACTGCCTTAAACCACAAAACCATCCTCAACCCCCTATAGACAGATCCATTCCATTTTGTCAATAGGCATTCATGCCAATGAAGCATTCATCAGCAAAGAGGAAAGCGAAGCAAGGAGATGTTCAATCAATACAAATAAAATTTAGTTTATATGCAGAAAAAAAAAAAGCAAACCCAAAAATGTGAAAAGGTATTTGAGAAGTCTCAGAAACAGAAAAAAATTGTATTACTAAGACAATCACATAAATCTGTAAAAAAGTCAGAGATGAAACAAATGCAAAGTTAGGTTGATTGATGAACTATTCCCTAAGTCCTCGGGGAAATTTCTGCTCTCACTAGACTGAAGTTTAAGAGAAGACAATATCCTGAAAGAAAACAATACCTAACAGCTAACCACTGCACTAAAGAGACACACTGACTGATAACACTGAAAAAAGGAGACAAAAATTTGCAAGAGAAAACCTGAAGAGAGCTAGAATAAATGTATATCCAACTTCTTTTCCCCTCTCTTCCCTTTCCTATTCTTGTGCTCTCCCAAGTGTTTCTCTTCTGATGAATCAGTAATGCCCAGTCAAAATAAAACAGTTTGTGTTATCTTCATCAACTGCTATCACACAGACTTTGCTTTCATTAGCTAAGCAACAAGTGTACCAAGCAGCACAGCCTATTTCATATAAGAACACAATCCAACAAATGAATTAGGTTTTCTATCACATCCACCAGGTTATACTGATGACTAACCAAAAATTAAATCAGTATTAATCATTGACTGTACAGTATAATTAAATTATAAATTTCATATACAGCCTGGGATCTTTAGAAAGCATATTTGTTATTCTCTATGCAGGTATTAAATCAAATGCTAAAATGGGAAACCTACTGCATCTGTACGCATGTGCACACACCAGTGTGCACTCTCAAGCAACAAGATTTCAAAGGCTTAATGGTAAATTGAATGTTCTCATCACATTGCTTAGACCACTTCCCACATGTGATCTTGTAAGTACTTCACTGAAATATTCTGTGTTAGATCTCCACAACCTGCTTCCGAAGAACAGAAGTGACTTCATCAACAGTTTTCCCCTACTCACTTTTCTCCGGTCAATAAATACCAGAAAAGCAAAATCCACATGGATTATCACTGCTTACAGGTTACATAACCCTACAATCTGAAAGGAAATGTTGGAAGTATTTAACATGAAAGCAAACAGCTATTACCTTTAGGTGGTCTACCTAGTTCCTTACCTTTGCTTGCGCTCTCAACATGCTGCAATTCCTCTGGAAATTTTAAGATGTCACTGTAATTCTCCTCACAGAGTTCTGCTAGAAAATGCAATAGGGTTGTTTTCTGATCTGACGATTTAGTATCTCGAATCTAAAAAGTGAACACAAGAGAAAATAAAGAGAAAAAAGTAACGCTTTTTGTAAAACATTTATATGAAGTGAATATTACAGGTGTAAACTCATAAGCAAAAAGTTAGCTTCACGGGTTGCTGCAAATGACACAAGTTACTTAAAAAATGAAAAAGGAATCTATCCCTATGCTGTATTTCTTTAAAGTATAATTAATTATGCTGAGAACAAAATCTGGAGACAGTGCATAAAGTTCTGAGATTTTATCAACACCAGTTCAGAATGCTTGCTGTGATAAAAAAAATACCTGTGAACAGAGATTAAACAGAACAGAATTTCATTTATTCCTTCAATGCCCCCCACTGCCAGATTTCTGAAGGAATCCTTCTGAAATGCTGCATAGCTGGACAGCATGCTAAAAGTCAGAATTCGCTCTTTTACCAGTCAAGTTAAAGAAACTCCTTGTCATAAATTCACAAATTTTTACTGAAACAAAATCTAAACCATGCTGCTTTATCCTGAAGACTTTCAGGCAAATTCTATACAGACACATGAAATAAATGCACCCCACCTTACTGGAATACAAAATGACAACAGAAAAAATCCTAACTGCCAGTAAAAGAAGTTTAATATGTCCAGTTATATTCACAAAATGCTGCATGAAAATTGTACACATGAAAATTGTACACAGTGTGAAGAAATAGGTAACTGCGTATTTTCACTACCTCAACTGCAGAGGCAATTTTTAGTGATGTGAAGTCAAATAGTCTTCTGGACTAGTTAATACTAGTTGACAGTAATACACCCTGTTCTCCATTAACTTAAGTGCATTAACTGCTAGAATAATTTCTTTATTTATTTTAATAATTCTGAAATAATTGTTATTACGATTAACAGGGCTAGTGGCAAATTACCAAGTAAGCACAGATTCCTGTGGTTAAATCCCATGGCAGAGTGCATGTGCATATGCGGAGAAACATCATAAACTTAAGAGAATGAGAAAATTCATTTAAGTCCAAATTTAGTTCTTCCATTTTTATGCAGATTTAAAGAATTAATGTAATAGTTTAAGATTTAGTGGAAGTAGAGATTACCCCTTATTTCCAAGGGCAGTAGAAAGAGTAGGTGTAGGCAGGAGTTTGAGATGAGCGTACTTCACTTTTTATAGAGAATTAGTATTACAAGTGTATCTGTAAAGGGTTTTTTTAACCACGTTTTACTAACTCATCTAGTACAGTTCTTATACAGAAGTAAGCTACAACATACACAACAAATGAAATCAAGGATTTATTTAAGAAGAATACATAAATGTGTGTGTAAAATCTCCTATTTGTTTTCTCATTCTCTAAATCACTGGAAGTTCTAATTCTATAATCCTCATGACAGGCTTGCCATCGATGTTCAATTTAATACAGGCCTTTCAGCTTTAAGGATTACCCTGTTAAGAATAAATGAGTGCGGTCGAAAAAACAAGCTTTTAAAAATATAAGGTATTTAGGCAATTAAGAAAGCAATTTAATTCATACCGATTCAGTGATTAAAGACTAAACAATGCTCAGTAATGGTATGCAGTTAAAAGGTTTTAATGTGTTATGTACATAGGAGTTCTTCCAACTTGATTTAGTGGCTAAACATCTGCATGGGAAAAAGAAATTGCATTTCAATTTGTCTGTGAACAAGAACTGTGGGATTTGCAGTCTTTGATCTCTCTGACATCATCAACTGGATAAAGTGGGGGTTTTTTCCTAAATGGACAAAATTAATTTGCCTTCAGATTACAAGAGAAACATGTTTTGTCACCAACAGTAACATCATATTAACAAGAGTTAGTATTAGCACCTGCTGAGTTGTTTAATGCCTCTAGTAAACACTTATTCAGATCTTAAACGGTGTGAAATTCACTTCTTTGGCCCAATCAAGAAACGCTCTGCAGTGACATTCATCCGTATTTTCGACAGCTGAGACACACAACAGATAACATGCAGCTCTGTTTGATCTTTAGAATTAATATATATCCTTCAAAAATCAAGTTCTAAGCCTACTAATATAATGAGAAGATAAGGAAGACAGGTGGGTTTTGAGTGTAGTTTAACAAATATTATTTCAATACAAAACCAGGAACAAAGATAGGAACTGGAATGCTAACACCAGCATGGCTGGGTCTTCACATTCTCTGTATTCACAGAGTGTACTTGTATTCAGGGTAAATTTTTTCTCTCCTTTATTATTGGGTAGAATTTAACATTTTTACTTTACAGAAAAAACAATTCTGGGTATTTTAAATTAGAGATTCAACTTTCACAGAAGTTAAATTTCTTTTTCTCATAGGCAGTTACAGAGTCCCTAGTTTCAATTTACGGCCCCAGTCTTGCACTCTCTTGCTGTACACTTCACTAAAAGCTCTTCCAGCTTTATAGAAACATACTTTGTATCGGAAGGTTGCTACAGGTCCCCCTCCCAAAACCTTTGTTTCTCTGCACTGGAGAAGCCCAGTTCCATCAGCCCTTCCTCAATGCTCCAGCCCCTGACCAGCTTGGTGGTCCTCCACTCAAGGTTATCAGTTTCTCTGCAGAGTTGCTTCCCACTCCCCAGGCCACCTTTGCAGCAGTTTAAGCCTGTCCCAACTGCAGGACTTGGCACACAGCACTTCACAACATCACTATGTAAATATAAAATCAACTTAACAATACTATTCTTGTCCTTCAGCATAAAGCTTAACTGTCCTTTTATAAGCAAGAGCTCTGGAAAGGGGCACATTTAAGATGATAGACTCAGAAACAAAAATACACTTACGGCCTCTGATACATTAAAAGGTTAATAAACAAAATCAAGACTAAGTATCTATCTTCTCATCAAATCACCATCAGGCAGTTCACATTTAGTCAATGTGTTCTGAGATGAAAAATGTCTTACTTGGGTTAGCAGCTAAAGAGTAAAATATGGCAAAAAATGTTAAGAATCACTATTTCCCCCCCCCTTTTCATTCCTTGCACTTTTACTCATTACTTTCACAGATGATAATTGCAGTTAAGATTTACAGTAAATAGTGATCAGAACTAAATTAGAAACAATATGGTAGCTCTTAAATATATCTTAACAGACAATTCAACCAGAAACACATCATTCCATGAAATATTCTAAGGGTTCTAAATTCCGAGTGATATTATGGGTGCATATGGAAGCAAAAAAAAGAAAAATGACACCCATTTCATAGTCTTATTAATGTTCCAGTCTCAGGGCTGTGGGTATGTACAGAAGCCAGTGCAAAATAAAACATGGACCATCTAACAGGTTATATCTTTACAAGTATACAAAATTTCCTTGCTTGTGACCTAGGTATGTTAAAACAAAAACAAACCCAAACAAAATGGGTTAAAAAAAATATTTTTCTTCTTGTCTAATAAATATAGAGAGAGGAAAACAAGTTTGTGAATCTTAAAATACCCTGCCTTTTGAATGTTTTTGCATTATAACCTCTGTACTTTCACCTTCTCAATTCTCAAAGCCTTACCATATTAGAGAAGTCTTAATAGTTCCCCGAGACACAGTACACCAACAAAACTCATGAGCAGTAATTCACCATTTGGAATACAAAAACATGGTTTTACTTCTACATCTTTAGTAGCATTAACACACTCGACCATGAATGCTTTTACAGAGCAGTGTCTGTAAGTACAGCATTTGTAAAACCTTAACTATGCATGTCACTGACTTCAGCTTTTCCAAACTTACTTATTTTTGAAGACACTGTAACAGAGTGGTGTTAAAATTTTCAAAGTCAGGTTTTGATTCTATGGCCTGTCTTTATCAGAGACAGAGAATTTGGGAATGACACATCTAGTAAAAGAAAAAAACAAAACAAACAAAAAACCCAAACAAACAAACAAACAAAACCAAACAAAAACCAAAACCACAAACCAAACAAACCACCAGTAGGTAGGTCAGCATAGTCCAGAAAGCAGCTTCCAGCTGCATACTGAAGCATCACTTGGAGAGGTCAATACTATCATTGTTTGGGAAAAGATTAAAGACTAATATACACAGAGCGTAATACTTACAGCACAGCCATTCAAATCAAGTTTAATATAGAGATTACAGTACTTAGGCCTGTAGCTCAGAACTAACATCAATGTAACAAAAATCTCCCTTCACATGTAGAAATATGAAGGCTCTGTCTTTGCTAAGAGAGAGCAACTGCTGCAGTAGGGGGGTTCAGGATAGCAGCTGGATCATTTGTATGTATTAAATCAAATGCAGCAACACATAAAAAGATTTACCTGTAGTGAATTACTACAGCAAGCTGCCTCAACTTTACCACTTTTTCTGCCATATTTTATTTTCACAGAGCCCTTAACACTCAGGCAATCATGAATGCTCTAGTGCATACATCAGAGTAGCTGCACTGCTTGCTAGTCTTGATACAGCGCATGAATTCTAATGTCGATCTCTCTTATTTGAAGAAACTTAAGTTCTCTCTCTTCTGCCAAAGGTTGTTTACAAATCATTTCTTTCTTCAATGACATCATACACTGCACTACAACGTCCAGAAAGATAATTTCTTTTTATGGAATTACAATTACTATACAGGCATTAGCTTTTTAGCTATGACCAGACAGGTTTCAATTCATGCTTTGTTTTCTTTATCGTGTTTTAATAAAAGTTGTTACACAATAACAGACTCCAATGTATGAAATGACCAGCTCTGTTTTAAGAACATTTATTTTACAAAAACAAACATTTATTCCAGATCAATACTTGCCTATTTTCTTCCCTCTTTTTTTTTTTCAGACCATATAACATAAGTACTACATCTACTAAACAGTCAATTAGTTTTAAGATTGTTCAAGGATGACAAGAAAAAAATCAATATGAAAATCACACTTTATCGAAAAGTGAATTCATCATGTGAGGATCCCTCATCATTAAAAACTCTTACGCATATTCTGCACATAAAAATGTGTACACATCGACATTTGTTCTCATTGGCTGACAGCTGGCTCAAAAAAGGAAAAAAAATGTTTAAAGCTTTCTTATGTGCAGAAAATCCACTGACATTCAAGATAGTAGCTATCACTGGTCTAAAAAAACAAACACACAAAAACCCCCAAACCCTAGAAATAAAACAAGTCTTTAAAAAACATTGATCGAATTATCTACTGGTTTGATTCCCCTTATCCTACTAGGTTTTCTGGTTATTTTTTTTCTGAGACTTAAATCCTTGTCTTTGGGCAAAACATCAATCTACTGTAAAGAACAGCCAAAAACTAACACAGGAGTCACAGTAAGCCAGCTTTTTTATAAATTCTTTTCATGTAACATCTGAAGTCCTTCCAGAACAACAATATTCAGAGAGTAATACTGTTTAATTTCTATCTTACTTTGTCCCATCAAGTATCTTACAGGGACAGTAAAAAAAAAAAAAAGGCAAAAAATTAGGCAAAGCTATGACCAACATTTTAAAACATTAAGCCAGATGGTCTTATTTAATTTTAAAACTCCTATCGAAGCAGGCCTTACCTTAGATAAGCACTGTTTAAAACTAGCAAGAAATTCTTCTCCTGGTTCTAAAGTTTCATTAGACCAGTTTCATTACACTAGCTACCAAAATATGACCATGTCTTTCATGTTTTGCACAAGTGATCAGCAATATTTCCACCTACTTAGCAACAGATTATAATTCACCAGAGATGTCTAAATTTAAGGGAAGAATATATATTGAGAATTTTTAATCCACTTAACAACTTTCATTTAAATGCAAGAACTATTACCTTTCAAATCTAACTCCTAATTTCAATTAGCAGAACACAGAAAGATTTCTACAGTTGCTTAGAAGAAAAAGTAGCAGGTTTCAAGGCAGGCAAAACAAAAATTAGGACAGTTTCTTCAGCACGTTATATGCAACTTCTACTCTAACAATGTAACCAAGGTTATGGAATAGAGACTTCTAAATTGTAACATCCTATTGTAAATCGTGGCTCCATGCAGAAAAACAGACAGGGCAAAAAATATTTTGTAAAATAAATGAGTAATTTTTAAGCTTTAAAGCTATCCTACCAAAATGCAAAACAAAGGTTCCCAAATTCCTCTAGACAAGCTTAAAGATTGAATGAATATGTAGAGCTATTAATGATACAATTTCATGACTAGATTTTGGTAAGGTCTCCTCAGTTCTGGGCTGTCCAGTTCAAGAGAGACAGGGAAACACTACAGAGAGTCCAACAGAGGCTATACGGATGATAAAGGGATAGGAAAATCTCATTATAAGGAAAGGCTGAGAGACCTGAGGCTGTTTAGCCTGGAGAAAAGACAACAAAGGGGATCGATTTATCTTTACAAATATGTGAAGAGTGGGTGTCAAGTAGGAAGGGTCAGGCTCT
The DNA here is from genome assembly GCA_025331215.1 of Actenoides lindsayi. NCBI lineage: Eukaryota > Metazoa > Chordata > Aves > Coraciiformes > Alcedinidae > Actenoides > Actenoides lindsayi. Next base: position 92,884 of record WTSP01027246.1, on the reverse strand, counting down.
TTTCAGTGGTGCCCTGGGATATGACGAGAATCAATGGTCACAAACTGAACACAGGAAGTTTCACCTGCACATGAGGAAAAATTTCTTACTGTGAGGGTGATGGAGCCTGGAACAGACTGTCCAGAGAGGTTGTGGAGTCTCCTTCTCTAGAGACTTTCAAACCCCATCTGAATGTGTTCCCGCATGGCCTGCCCAGGGTGATCCTGCTCTGGCAGGGGGGCTGGACTCGATCTCTAGAGGTCCCTTCCAAGTCCTATGATTCTGTGAGTCCTCTATTACTCCAATAATCATCATTGTCTTTGTGATTATTTTATTTTTAAAGATCACCTTGTAACAAAATATATCATGTACCTAAATGCAACAGCACAGTCAACATTTTATTATGGATCATGTTTAAGTATTTTCTCTAAGTCTCGGGGGAGGGGAAAAGAACACTTCCCGCAGAAATATCTATCTCAAAAAGAAAAAAACAAAGTTACATAGATTTATTTTTTTTCTCTGAAGGCAAGGCAGAATTAAATAGTCATAGATTTTTGTCTCAGTTATTGTAAATGGAATTTTGCTGTAAGCACAGATAGCTATGCTTCAGCAATTATTCAGTTCAGTAGAGAACAATTTGCAGGATTAGTCAATCCACATTAGCTGTGTCAACATCTGTGGGATTTGCACTGACAGCAATTCATGAATCTATCACCTGGAGTGCAAGAATACCTTCTCAAATCTCTGCTATGCTAGAGTACCCTTCATGCACAGTCATCATTTCCCCTCCCCCTCATTAACAAGTCGTTTTCTACTTATAACATGAATTTCCCTTTAGATTCCACTATCACCGAAAAGAAAATGCAGCACTTGATCTATGAAAAAAACCCTTCAACTTGGCCTCCCTATAAAATAAACTATTAAAGAGTGAATTTTTTTCCTCAGGTGATGGTTTCTATTTTATCTGAAGTTAGCAACATCTGCGTATTGAACTACAGGAAGCAGAGTCCTTCTCTACCAAAGTAAGCCAAATCACACTTGCTGTGTATTCAAAGTATTATTTTCCCCCAAGGTTGAATCTCCTAGAAGTACACATCAGATTGCTTCATGGTGCCAAAAAAATGGACTTGCAATCTGGATCCTCTGATTAGACCAAACAAACAAATAAAAAAATTCCTCTTGCAAAATTCCTCTGCAAGATTTATGTTAACTGTTGTTTGGGTTTTTTTAATCTATTTTCAGATCTTAATTTTAAAGAAGAAATTTTTCACTAGGCAGGTGGTGAGACACTGGGACAGGTTGTCCAGAGAGGCTGTGGATGCTCCATCCCTGGGTGTATTCAAGACCAGGTTGGTCGGGGCTCTGAGCAACCTGGTCTAGTGGGAGGTGTCCCTGCCCACGGCAGGGGGGTTGGAACTCAATGATCTTGAAGGTCCCTCCCAACCCAAACAGTTCTGTGATTCTGAGATCCCATGAGATACTTTCAAAGGTGCTTTACAAACTGAGGCACTCAAGTTCACACCAAAGCCTTCCTTCCACACTTCTTTCCGTATAAAGAAACATGCACTGCACATAAAATCCTGACTGTTATATATTCTTAAGTTCTCATGGTATCCTGTATTTTGCCACCACAATCCAAGTTAAACTTAGGGTAACAATATTCATCTTTAATCCCAAATACTTAGTGCTGTGACACCGCCTAAGGGACAGCTGGGTGGAAGGTGGGAATAAAGACGAGCAGCTCAAGCCATTGAACATATTCAGAGCTCCATGTATATTCCATTGACATGATCATAGTTGAACAAATTGAGATCAAAAAAGATGTTTTACTTGTATCCTCCAGAAAGGTCAGAGTAGACTTACAATTAACTGGCCTTAAATCACCAGTGTACCGAGAAAAACCGCTGTAGTAGGGGACCATTCTAAAAATGCTTACTTTGTGTTTGTCTATCCATTATTAAAGATGGAGGGGCAGTCAGTAAACTCCTGTTTTCACCAGTTTAGGGTAAGTACTCCTGCGCTGTGAGTTTCACAAATCTGCACTTAAAAGTTTTATAGTTTCATCTTACCTTGCAAAGAAAACTGATGTTAAAACCAAGAGACTGTGCATTTCTGGAGCCGGAGTTCATGTAGTTTCCAAGGAACAGGACTAACTCTAAAAGCTTACTAAAGCTTTCACTCTTCTTCAGCTCTTCACAAGCCAGTGTAACTGCCATAATGTCAGGTTTGATATTATTGACATGCTCTTCAAACATAAGCTTGAAAAGGATCCCATTGAGACGTGACCTCAACATTTTCACTGAGCTCATCTACAAAATAAGAAACATAAAATTAGAACATAAAAACCCAAAAGCTTATTTATTCCAAACAGCTTATGTAAAAAAACAACTGTGCAGCCAGCAAGACTAGAGTTTCTGTATGCTTTCATTGTCCATCTTGTATTTCCAAGAATCCGTACCTGCCCACAGGTGTTTTTCACCAAATCATACACTTAGCCTGAAAAAAAAGAGAAATCAGCAAAGCAATATATTGAAAATAAGAGTGTGCTTCGTGTTACCAAACCATTGAACTTGTCAATTCCAAACTCACTGGCAATAGAAGCACATTGCCAAAACCCTTCCTCCCAGCAAATGAAATGTCAGCCAGTTCTACCAGTTAAAAAGATCCAAGGATCAGCCTGAAGGTACACATGGCAAACGTTTCATCAAATCTCCAGTGAAGTTACCCTTGAACTCTGATATTTACCAGTTTCCTAAAATGAAGCTTCTCAGTTTCTCTTTCTTCATAAATGGAACAACAATCTCTCAAGTGCGTGTGCGGATACCAGCACAAACGCAAACAGCCCCACTTCAGTCTGATTAAGCTAAAGAACTACACTTGCCATTTTTAGAGTCTCTTACCGAGCTGACGCACATCTCTCAACTTGCTCGTGGGAGAGACACAATGAATTCTTAGGGACTCTTGTGGAAAGACACAGGAATATCTAAGTGTGTTTGAGACACTGAAGGTCAAGCTTCACTAGTCAGGTATTTGTATAAAACCAAGTGACACGAGTACTGTAGTTCATGCCCTATTTTCTGCCAGCATACTGACAGGAGCTGTTGTGACATTTACAGATGACATCGGTGCTGCATTTAACAAACTGGTTATTTTTGCAGGTTTTAATTAAAATGAAACTCAAACTGGTTTTGTTCAGTTATTATCTACACTTATAGCAAGTTATAAAATAAATAGTATGAAACCTGCCAGTACTTGTAGTTTCCAAATAAACTCAACAGTATTTTAAAAGATACACTGTAGTATATATTTGATTCTAAGACTTCCCAAGTTCACACCATCAGAAAGCCCCAATCTGTGTATCCCAAAGAAAAATCAGATTCAGGAGGTGGGTAAAGAGGTTTTGGATGAAATTCATGGCAGTAAGTTTTATATTAAAAGTAATATACCTAAAGATACTGAAGTAAGAATATACTTGGAGTATATTCTTTCAGTTCTGATCCCATGACATCACACTTTGTAGGCAATATACTGCCTGCTTTTCATCCTCATCTTTTTGTCCCTTTAAAAACATTTTGTAAAACAACCACCCAAGATACTATCAACTTTGTTTCAGACACTTTGCAAAAAGGTATTGTAGTGCTAATTCCTTTCTGAACTGATAAAAAGATGGGAGGTTATAAAACTCACCATTTAAAACAGGGAAAATCATGGAGACATTGAAAAGTACCTTAATAGTGATTCATTAGTTTAAATCCCCAAGACCAGTTTCATTACACTAGCTACCAAAATATGACCACGTCTTTCATGTTTTGCACAAGTGATCAGCAATATTTCCACCTACTTAGCAACAGATAATTCACCAGAGATGTCTAAATTTAAGAGAAGAATATATACTGAGAATTTTTAATCCACTTAACAACTTTCATTTAAATGCAAGAACTATTACCTTTCAAATCTAACTCCTAATTTCAATTAGCAGAACACAGAAAGATTTCTCCCCAATGTATTAACTATCAGTGGTGCTCCTGAACAATTTTGTTCCCCAGAAACAAAAGCTTTATTATGTGAAAAATAAGATCTTGACTACCAAAACAAAAAAATTTTTATGTGCTCACAGCTCTGCTGCCCCAAAGCTTTACCATGGCTTTTTGGGAAGCCATGGTTTTGCTACTGTATTATCTACCAGATCACTACCAGAAGCAACAGCTACAACTTTCAGAGGAAAGACTTGAGTGGCCTGAATAATGATGAATTCATACTAAAATGAATAGAAATATGAAGTCACTCCAGATGGCCTGAAACAATTGGTATGATCAGACGGGAAGGAGGAAAAGGAAAGGATCATAAAAGAAGCGTTTCAGCATAACCTGAAATCTTTTCTTATACATGTCCATTGTCACAAGTTTCTCTGTGAGCCTCTGTAAGCCAACATCATGCAAAGTCTTGAAGCATTACTCTTCTAATCATTCTGTATTTCAGAAATATCATACGGAGAACATCTGCCTTGAAAACACCTACCTTCACTGAACAGCAGTAGATGGAAATTAAAATTAATCACATAATGTACTTTAACTTCTGCAGAACAATCTCCAATTACTGTTTATACTCAAAATGGCAAAGAAAAAAAGTTGTCAAAGCTTTAGATCCTGAACACAGAGTGCAACAAATCACATATAAGCCAACACAACAGTGTGACAAACATTTGTGAAGAATAATCCTTTACAACACTTCAAACAATTTGTACTATTTTTAACACAGTGAAGTGTCATGGAACACTGATCATTTGTTTGCTTTACAAGGTAGTTTGACTACCAAACCAGCACTAAGTTTTAACTTCATCTGCTGATCTATATAATATTTTTAAAGTATCTCAACAATTTTACAACCCAATCCTGTTTCAAGTGGGTTGTTTCCTTAGAACTCGAAACATTTTTACATTTATTATTTTACATAGATTATACTCTTCACGTATCAATAGAAGATGACCACAAATGTTATTTCATCTCCTCCTTCCCCACCATGCCCTGGTTTCTCTTTCATATGCACATTTCTGAATAAACATGTTCATTGGCTGACAAACATACTGAACTTAGAGGAATCTTCTGAAAAGAGGCAAGGTCCACAGATCATATGCATTTAGAAAAAAGCCAAATAGTCCTACAAAATCAGCTTCCACCTCAAACAGTTGAAGCAGCAAGAAAATTGATGTTTCTTTTTCAGCTGACTGTGAGCACTGGACTGCATGTCATTACCTCCCCTTCTAGGCTTTTATAAAGATCCTTGTCTAAATTCTATACCTGATCAAGTTCTTTACTCAGTCCTTTACTCTTCATTACCATCATTCAATTCTCAAGCCCTGGATTAAAACTAGGATCAAAAGTTACCGGAGGAAGGGAACAAGTACAATTAAATATGGCTCGCTTCCTAAGGAAAAAAGCTCTCATTTCTGTAACACACATTTGTCAACTTACTAAGACAACTTACTCAGCCTCGTACCTATAATAAAGTTGCTTTTTTTTTTTTTTCCTAGCAATATTCTAGAAAGATTATCTCTTTACTAGCTCCAGAAATTCCAATGAAGCAAAATGACTGGGAAAAAAATTCAATGAAAATGACTGAATGACTCTAAACTTGTACAATTCCTCTCACTTTGCCTACCTTCCAGCAAAACCGTTCAGGACAAAAGCAAAAAAGGATCACAGAATCAGCAAGTCTCTGCAACCACCCAGTGGAACTTACCCTCTTGCATTAACAAGGAAATTGCTGATAACCCAGTACTTAATAGCTGAAGGAAGTTTTACATACAATAGAAACCAGCACAGAAAACCCTCCCACTTTCCAGAACATGCACCAGAAAGGGAATTCTTTGGTCGGTTCCAGTCACTTATTTTGTTGCATCACTAAAGTTATTAACTAACACTTGTACCACGTAATTGTGGGGTGATTTTTTTTACGACTGGTAATATTCTTCTTAACTCAAATTCGAAACTCACTGGTGGTACTGAAGTGGGTAAAGTTTTCTCAGTTTAAATGCCACTAACACTGCAAAAGTGATTTTTTTTCTCAACCTTTCCCCAGAGTTGACAAGAAATAGTTGGTATTCACACTTGATAGCATAGATAAGACCTCAGCTTTTATAACACTTACAGTGTTCATCTAGCACTGAAATTGAAAGCCAGTATTACTGAAGTTGCAACTGCTCCCATGTCATTAAAAAAATTAACTCTCACACAGAAGTTTTACATTTAAAAACTAGAGAACATTCTGCCTAGCTAATTTAATGTTATACAGCTGATGCAATTAATCCCTTTCTCTTGCTCTACTTCAACATCAATGCAAACTTTTCTTCATATGAAGTTGTGTTGCCTTTTTTGATCCCAGGATATAACTTCAAAAACAGTTCCAATAACTAATTTGAATATATAATTGATTTTAACATTTCATCTAAATGAAAAAGCAATTCTAATTTTCATTTACATATCAGCTGAATATTAAGTTAATTGGTCTCTTCTAGTAAGTTAACCATTTACTGTTTTTTTTCTACACAACTTATTCCAAACTTCATCAAACTTGATGGGCACAACGATTATCTAATTAACATACCTAAATTTGCATAGAAAGAAGGGTACATATTTCAACTACTACTTAAGATAGTCTTTGTGTCATCTTCAATTCATAAACATATTCTTAACAGCAAGGTTAAGATTAGTATTATTAATGCAAAGCTCTGAAATTAATTCGACACCTAGTGCAAAAAGACTCCAATCGATTAAAGAGCCTAAGTTGAGCTGCATTTCTTCCACTTTAATGCATTGCTCAATTAAATCAAAATTGGAAACAAAACCAGCATTTCAGTAATATTCATGGAGTCAGAGGACTCTAAAAATAAGACAGAAACACTACCCATAAGGAAATGTAGTATTTTTTATTAAACCAGATGGTAAACTTGAATAAGCAAACAAGCTTCAGGAAACTTAATCCCTGCATAAGGCAAACATCACCATTTGGAGATGTTTGACTGAGCAGTTTTTTCTAATTAATGTTCCATTAAATACTTTTAAATTCCTTCTCAACTTTTTGTAGTCCATCATTCCTCAAAAGAACAAATCAAAGAAAAATGGATCATGGCTATATTAGTACTGTCAGAAAACAAGGATACTTTTCTGACTATTGCAATACAACCAAGTGAATAAAATAAAATTTAAAAAAATAATAAAGGACCATTTAGTTTCAATCCAATAGTAACAATAAATGAGGTAAATGCATGATCCTCAGGTACATAAAAAGACCAATAGAGTTGATACTTTCCCAAATGCCTTTCATTTAGAGTTGTATCATTTTCTGGGAAAGGAACTACCAGCCAAAATCAGAATGAAAGATCACAAGAAATAAATGAAACTACTACATAAAAAGAATGAGGAAAAAAAAAAGTAACCTAACTGATAGGCATCCGATTAAAAAACAAACAAAAAACAACAAAACATAAAAACACAACCCAAACCAACAAACTATCCAACAGTGACAAAACCCCCAAGCCCACAGCTCTCAGTTCAAGTGGTTTTCAGATATCTATCAGCACAACATAAATTGCCATGAATTCACACTCTGGTAAGAAGTGTGCTAAGGACTCTTACTAACACATAGTTAATATGCAATACTTGTTCATTGGCAACTTCAGTACATGCTTCTCTTTTGCTTTACTTAGACGTAGTGATAGAAATATTCCTTCTAACCTGTGGTTTTCTAATTTGGAGGTAAATAATCTCCCAAATATGAACAAAAACATTCTCCAAGTGTTATAATATCTCAGTACTTTACATTTTATGAAAAAAATTAGATTTTGCACTGCTATTTATACTCATTCTGCAGCCAATTCACATACAACCAGTGAAACTGGAGTATCCGTTATATTCTTTCACTTATCAAATTCATATTCCTCCAAACAAGATGAAGCTAAAACACGTGGCAAAGAAGGAAATAGGTTTTTTTAAGATTTTCTTTACTTCACCAAAAACATTTCCACTGTCTTGAATCAGCCCTTTGATATCCATAATAATTACACCTTATTTTCAGTCTTTCATTTCCAGCAGCATATTAGCATGTACCCAAAATGAAAAGGCCATTAGTCAACTACAACCAAATTAGTACAAAATACCAAACATGATCCTGCCTGTCCTATGCCCCATCAAAATTTCAGACTAGGTGATTAATGAAGTTGCCGACATTAATGAATCTCTTCTGCACAGAGGTGAAAGTGGGGAAATAATTTCATCTACAAAAAAACCAGCCAGCACATGGTCTCTGCACAAGTGATCAGAAATAGTTATGCCAATTGTTACCAACCATATGCTCCTATGCAAGCTGAGGCAAAGCACACAAACCTTGGCAGCAACTGAACAGGCCTTCACTAATCCTGTCATACTGGGTCTGGCTGTGCTGGAGTGAACTGTTTCTCCATAGCAACCTGTATAGTGCTGTGTTTTAGACTTGTGACCAAAACAATGCTGTTAACACTAGTGCTTTGGCTGCTGCTGGACAGTGTTGGCACTCCGCTTCTCACTCCACACAACCCAGTGAACAGACTGGGAGTGTGCAAGAGGTTGGTATGGGACACAAGCAGCCACATGACCCAAACTAACCAAAGAGATATATCTGCCTACTTATCTAAGCTCCCTTCCTCTACATGTTTTATTACTGAGCCTGACATTATGTGGCAGGGGATAAGTACTTACTCTCTAAGTAAGTTCTCACTTTGGTTTTTGGCATCTTTTATGTAGGAGGGAAATATGGAAATATTCACCTGGTAAATCAGTCACTCCTCTGCATCCTTGGCTCATTGCCATTTCAAAAATTGGCAGGAAACAGAACAGACAGTGTAATTGTTCTGGTCTTCCTCCCTTCTCAAAAATCAGAGAAGGCAACAGCGATCAAGAATCAAAAGCCCATCTTGTTTTAGGGCTAGAAATCCTACTGTCATTGCATCACATTATTTCAGTCACTCCGAAAGTGTTACAGGACAAAGTATTCCTCCAGTGCTTTTTAACAGATCTTTTTATATACATACACATGTATATGTATGCATATAAAATATCAGAATATATGCATATGTCTGTATATATGCATATCTATGCATGTAATATATATATCCATATGTATCCATATATATGGATGAGTTTTAATACACATCTAAAAGGCATTATATTGTTGTACTATAATTACATTTTTATATACATTCCATGCAATAATTCCTTCAAGAAAAGCTCCGAATACCTATTATTTATAGAGGTTTTCAGAGTGTTTCTGATAAACAAATAGAAGTTAATGTTTTACTGCTGCAGACCTTATAGTAAGACTAACCAGTAACACTTCTACCAAAACCTCTTATCTTTGTTTTGAAATACAACATTTTTTTGAGTTTTCTACCCTTTATTAGAAAAAAAATAAAATAAAATCAATAGCCTATAGTTTTTACAGGAAATCATTGATATCTTTCATTTTCTAAGTCCTCTACAAAAATCTTCTTAGGTCAAATTATGTTCCATTACAATCTCCTCAAAAAACAAAAACAAACTGATGAAAAAGCCTCAAACACTCAAAAGGCACTTCTAAAGCCAAATTATGCTCAAATCAGAGCTTTAGAGTAGAAGGTTGGTTTCACTTGTTCCTTTTAAGATATGTCTATTTCTGTTTTAATACATTTTAATGTACATAACACCATAAAAATCCAGCAAGAGCAAACGTAGCTCCTGTGGAGTTAGGGGTAAATTGTAAACACATTACAGCGGCTATCATCATCATCATCATCATTTAGACTGATAAACTGAAGTGAAAATGAGAGCTAATTTGCCTGAGGACTAAGCAGAATAAGTCTTTATTCCAAGTCCTAGCTTAGTCCTCAGAATCACACAATCAACTACCAGCATATATTAGGGTAACTTTTGCAGATTTGATTATTTCATTTGGAAGCAGGTTCTAGCAACTGCAACTCCTGATATCCCTACTTTTGGAATAGATACATGTATTGAACACTAGTAAAAGCAACAGAGTAAGATCATACACTTTTAGCTCAAATATGAATCCAGACCTCTTCTACAGCACTATTGCAAGTTCCTATGTGTTTGTACATACATACAAAATGTGTATGTGTATATACATACATATCTGGATGCATATATACATACTTTAAAGAAAATAATATATACACACACACATACTGGTTTTTCTTTAACCAAAGGGTAAAATGCAACACAAGATGATATGGGCATATTAACTCTTTCCACTGTTTACAGTTTTTGACACAGAAGAATAGATTTATCAAAGCTGTCAATGCCACTGAGTTAATGGGTCTTTTATGAACTGTTCGAATTTTAACAACCAGAACCTAGAGTGTTGTCCAGAACTGCTTAACAAACATGAGACTTGCATACAGGACAAGACAGCTGGACAAAAAGAGTTGGTCTGGCACAGAAGTGCTTGTTGTTCTTAAATACATACCACAGTTCCTTCCAGAAAAACACCTAAGGGTTTACAAAGATTACTATATTATTACACATCAATAAAGAAATGGTACTGCAGGGCTTGCAAAAAACACTAACCAAAATAATTCCAACCTTTTAACATATTGGCAAAATAGAACTCTTGAGTTAATTATTGCTCCAATACATACCACAACTCCAAATTGTTCTGGCTCAGCAAGATCATTATATTCATCCTTTAATTCAGCTAAGGCATTGAGTTCTTTCTGCTCAGGAAGATTCTTCACTAGGCTCTAAAACAAACAAGGCACTATATTAAATTTGTTACATTAAACTAGCTGAGATCTTAAAATAACACACTTAAAATATCACAACATGGAAATGCATGAGGAAATTATGGGAAGCTTATTTTATTTACACAGCTTTAACACTATATAAACATCAAATCAAACCAGCAATTATTTAATACAGACATCAGCATCTCAGTTACAGTCTCCAATTTGAAGAATGTTTTCTCAGTATTAAAAAGTTAAGACAAAACTCCTTGATGCCATCAGGCCGTGAAGATTCATACTCTATCTAAAATCTCTTTTTTCCCCTCATGATTGGACCCTGCTCATTAAATAATAGGCTGCAATATTTAATTAATTAATTATATTGAAACAAATAACTGGTCTGTGTAAACTACCTAAAAAAAATTAAAATCTGTAGACATTCAAAATAGCAGGGCACAAATTTCACTTAAAAACACCATACACAAAGAGCAGTATCTCAAAAGTGTACAGATCTTCTGGAGGGCAAATATACTGGAACTTGGCAAAAATTAGAACTTGCTTGAAATTTTATCCATACACCAAAGAAAACTCTATGATTTATTACACGATCTTATCATCTCAAAATACAGATATGCTAAATATATAAAATACTTATATTAAGGCTGAAGAATAAAAGATAGTCAGTAGAAGTTGAGATTATATCTATATTTTTGTATATACATTAGCTGAAAACAAAAGAATGATGTAGTTCTTCAAGGAAAAATGTATACAATTACATTCAAGTAAGCACACAGGAGTCAATAGGCGTTTTTTGTTCAAAAGTGTTCATAAATCTTGAGATTAAAAAAAAAAGTGTATGAAATTATTACTAGCTGATATGATTACACTATGGCTGTCCAAACTCTGACGGTGCCCTTTACTTCATTTCCAATCTCCGCTAACCATCTTTGTTCATATTAAAGACTTATGACAAGAAAAATTAAGAAACAAAAATAATAAACTATTTTGGGTACTGGATATGGGATCAAAAACAAAGAAGTAGGGTACTTCTATTAGTAGTACCTTTTGAAAATTGAACATGAGTTTCACCCAGCACCACGGTGCAATGAACCCTGTCCCAAGTAACTAACAAAAAAGAATTTTAAAAAGTCTTCACACAAAAATCATTTTTTCTTCTACATAAATACAAGAGAATCCCAAGGTATTCAAAAGAAAAAAGCTAAATCCATATTCTTCAACAAGAAGCTCCTACTTTATGAAGCTGCTCTCTGAAACTTAAGTAAATGGTAGAAGAACCATCAGATTCAGATGTTTACTTCCAATAAAGTGTCCATGGAATTGCAATTCTATAGGATTTTAATTACAACACAGATTTTAGTAAGATAAGATAATGTGTTATAGTGTAAACAAATATAAAAGATTTTT